>CAUYQG010016918.1:0-17147 GCA_963574415.1 Tarsius wallacei
CAAAAAAAAAAAAAGTCACGCTTCTGTAAGGGCTTGAAAAAAGAGGATTTTGTTATTAAAACTGCTGTTCTAGTCCTGGCATCCAGAAGCTTGTGGAATTCTGAGGGAACCCTGCAGCCAGCTGTATTGAATTACATTTGTTCACAGATATTGATTGAGTCCCTCAGGTGGGCGAAGTACTGTTCTAAGAACAGGGGCTAAGGAGTGGATAAAACAGAACGTCCCTGCTCTCACAGAGTTCTCATTTAATAAGCATAGAGTCTCAGAGGATAAGTCGATGGAGACAAATGGAAAGAGTAAGGGGAATAAAAAGAGAACAGTGGACACTGCTGTTATACCGTGTGCATATTTTATTTTTGTCCAGGTTTTTTTACTTTATTTTATTATAAAGATGTGTGGTACAAGTCAGGATTAGGTACATAAGTAATCTATGTGCAGGTGAAGTTTGGTTCTCCAACTGGTCCTCATTTCCCCTGATTTAAGACTAGGTACCAGGCTGGCTCACGCCTATAATCCCAGCATTTTGGGAGGCCGAGGTGAGAGGATTGCCTGAGCCCGCGGGTTCAAGATCCGCGGCAACTTAGCGAGACCTCATCTTTACAATAAATCAAAAATTAGCCAGGCGTGGTAGTGCACACCTGTAGTTCCAGCTACTTGGAAGGCTGAGGCAGAAGGATCGCCTAAGCCCAGCAGGTTGAGGCTGCAGTGGCCGTGAGCATGCCACTGCCCTCCAGCCTGGGCAACAGAGTGAGACTCCAACTTAAAAAAAAAAAAAAGACTAGGTACCCTTTGTGTTGTTACATACCCCCCCACCTTCCTCCCTCCCCAGCAGTGTCCCACGAATGCCAATCCCTTGCTTGTGTTATTATGATTAATGTTCAGGTCCTACTAATGAGTGAGAACACGTAGTATTCGATTCTTCATTTCTGTGACAGATCACTAAGATGATTGTCTTCAGCTCCATCCAATTCTCTGAGAAGTTCATGACTGTGTCCTTCTTTATGGCTGTCAGTGTGTATATTTTATACAGGGTGGTTAGGAAATGCATCACTGAGAAGAACGACACCTGAACAAAGGCTTGAAGGAAAGGAGACAGTAAACCGTGTGGACACTGGGGAAGCATGTTCCAGGTGGAGGAAACAGTAAGGGCAGAGTCTGGAGGCAGGAGCGTCCTTGGATGTTTGAGAAACAACAAGGAGGGTGAGGTTGCTGGAGCAGGGGGAGTGAGGGAGAGAATAGGTGAGGATGGAGGGTAGAGGGAGAACAGATCATTCCAGGCCATCATAAGTAGCTTTGCTTGTATTATTATTATTATTATTATTATTATTGAGTTGGAGTCTCACTCCATTGCCCAGGCTGGAGTGTGGTGGCACGCTACGGCCACCCCAGCGTCGATCTGCTGGGCTCCGGCGACCCTTCCGCCTCAGCCTTCCAAGTAGCTGGAACTACAGGCGCATGCTATCATGTCCGGCTAATTTTTTGATTTATTATAAAGACGAGGTCTCACCAAGTTGCCCGGGCTGGTCTCAAACCCGCGGGCTCAGGCAATCCACTCGCCTCAGCCTCCCAAAGTGCTGGGATTGCAGGCTGAGCCACTGAGCCCAAGCGCTTTGCTTTTATTCTAAATGAGATGGGTTTTGAGTGTAGGAGTGACGTGATCTTCATGTCTTTGTGTTTTTAGAGGATCTTTCTGGCTACTGTTTGGAATAGGGTAGAAGAAGACTGCAGTCAGGAGGCTACTGCAATGATTAGGGAAAGACATGGTGATGGCTTGGTTCAGGAGGTTGGGGTGGAAGCAGGGAGAAATTTTGGTCAGATTCTGGGTATCTTTTGAAGGTAGAACTGACAGGATTTGCTCATAGACTGCGCTTGTCAAGAGAGGAAGAGAGGAGTCAGGCCTGAGAAACTGAGTTGCCATTGACTGAGATCGGGGAAGGCTGCCGGAGAGCAGGTGTGGCCAGAAGTTCAGGGAAACAGAAGTACAGTGTCGAGCATGTTAACTTGGAGAGGCCCGTGAGACACCCAAGGAGAGATGCCTAGGAGGTGACTAGATACGTTAAGACACATATAAGACTGGAGTCTGTAGAGGTATGCATTTGGGATTTTTCAGGGATTAGATGGTATTACAGCCATGAGGCTGACTGAAATCGCAAAGGAAATGAGTGTAGGTAGGGAGGAGGCGGGGATCAAGGACTGAGAACTGGAACACTCCAACTTTGAGAGGTCAAGTTAATGAGAAGGAACCTGCAAAGGAGACTGAATAACAAGCACCTAGTGAAATAGGAGGAGAACAAAGAAGAGCGGTGTCCTGGAAGTGTGCCTGGTGCGTATTCACATCACTCACAAGGAGGAGGAATGGGTGAGTGATGCTCGCGTTCTAGAAGGACTGAAGTTAGGGTGGGCTCTGTCTGCGCAGGAAGCGACTTGTACTCCCATGTGAGAGACAGCTCAGGTTACTTTTAAGTGGGTCTGAGAGCAGGCCTGGGAAGATGATCATTTTGGCTAATGAGCCCTTGCTCACCGTGGAGAAGTACACCCGAAATGTGCTTCCTTCAGCTCTGTCTCTCAAAGCCTTCGCTCTGACTTCTCCTGGGAATGATGCCAACCCAAGATGGCTGGCTGACTTTTTCTGCCAGGACTGTGTCATGGAGCAGAGAGCTGGCACTGGCAGCTCCCCACAGGGGGAAGGGAGGTTGAAATGGTCAGGGCAAGAGACGGGGGCTTGGTGGAGCCCAGAGGAATGACCCAGTAGTCAACCTGCTGATATTTCTTCTCTGGGTCTCTTCTTGACTCAATAGCTCTTTCTAGGTAGCCAGTGCTGACTTTAATGTCTGTCCCGGGGTTTTTCTAGAAAATGGCAGCTGGTGCTGACTTTGGCATTTCCTGGAACTAACACAGCACTTCAGTTCAGTTTAATTCAATACACTTATAAGGCATCATTATGCCTCCATCCCTGCGTGAAAACCATTTCTGCCTTCAGCCAACCAGCCTCTTCCCCTCTTGTCTCTGCCACTCACCAACCTGCTAGTCAGTCCTCTACACCCACCAAAGCCCTGGCTCCTGGGTCAGCATCTTCCTCTCCCTCCCCCATCTCTCATTCTGGGTGATTTCAGTGCTAATGTGAATGAACTATCCAGTATCCCAGCCTCACAATTCCTTGAAATCATTGATCCTGGAGATAGTCACCTCCACTGCAATAAGCCACTCACACCCAAGGCCACACCTTGGACTTTCTTACCACTCAGATCTGCTCCAACTTGGAAATCATAAACTCTAACTTCCTACTTTCTGACCACACTCTGGTCCTCCCAACACCCTCATTCCTTTCTTCCCTTTATGCTGGCTCCTTGCCTTCTTCCTTCAGTACTTTCCTCCTAATCTGTCAACCACAGGCTTATTTCACTTTCTGCATTATTCAGTCCCAGCTCCTGGCCAGTCATTGCATGCCCTCACCAGCCAAGGTCCTGGTCCACTTGCCCTCAGCTGAATCCTCTCTGAAAAGCTCCACTCTGGATTCTTCTGTCCACTTTTCTGCTCCTACGCCCAGAAAAATATCACACCAAGCCATTGGAGGAATGAAGTTAATGCGTCTATAAATTCACACTCTAGTCTTCCACAAGCCTCTTGCTGTGTCTACAGTCCCTCTCAGCAGCAGACCTCATCATTATTCCAAGAGAAGATAAGGGCAATAGGGAAAGAACAGCCTTGGCCAGGCATGGTGGCTCATGCCTGTAATCTAAGCACTTGGGAGGCTGAAGCAAGAGGAGTGCTTGAGCCTGAGCCCAAGGAGTTCAAGACCAGCCTGGGCAACATAGCGAGGCCTTGTCTCTACAAAAAAAAATTTTAAATTAGCCAGGCGTGGTGGTGCATGCCTGTAGACTGAGTTACTTGGGAGGCTGAGGCTGGAGGATCACTTGAGCCCAGGAGTTTGAGGCTGCAGTGAGCTGTGATCGTGCCACTGTACTCTAGCCTGGGTGACAGATTGAGACCCCCAACTCTGAAAAAAGAAAAAAGAGAGAGAAAAGAACAGCCTTAACCTTCACCAGAAAAGAACACTCTCACTTCCATCTTCCCAAGCCCACTGCTGGAACCTTATCTAGATTTTTACCCAGCTGCCTCTCTTTCCTGCTACTCAAAGCTAAACCTTCTGTGTGTTCTCAGCCCTATGAGTGCCCACCCTTTTCCAGCTCCTCCAAGATCTATCAATTATCTCCTCTCCCCTATATTTTCAGGCTCTCCCTCACTTCTAGTTCTTTCTTCAAGCCTATAACTAAGCTCAAGATTTCCACCATAAGGAAAGAAAAAAGAAACCACAAAACCCAGTCCCACCCCATCCCCACTCCTGGCTGCCATATCACTCGCTCTCCTTGCTTTCACTTCAGTTTCTTAAAGGAGTGACCTGTGTGCTTGGGGCGTCTTATTTCTTGCCTCCAGTTGCTTGTAATCTGGTCTCTGTCCCTAAGACTCCTTGAAAATGGCCAAAACTGTTCTAGCAAAAATAAGCACTTACTTCCAGGCTGCTAAATCCAACACTTTTCAGTTGTCATCTGAGGTGACCGCTCTGTCGCATGTGACAGCTCTGGCCCTCCCTCCTCCCTGTACTACATGCCTCCATTTGTCCCGCCACTCTGGTCCCCAGTCATCCTGAAACCCTGCCATTCCTTGCCTGTGCCTCTGTGCCTGTGGGTCCCTCGGCCTGAAGAACCATCCACCTACGGTCTCAATTCTCCTTCCAAATGCCGCCCAGGAAGGAGCCCATCATACTTACCGGCTTCCTGTGTTTCTCACTGTTCCCGCACCCATTGCTGCATGGGAAGTGGAGTTCCTGTCTCCCCACTACATTGAAACTCCATGGGAGGAGGGACTGTCTTGGAATCTACTTTTTTGCCTCCGTTTTACTCAGCAGCATTTGACATAGTTGGCCGTTTCCTCCTTCAGGAAGCTCGTTTTCCTCTAGTCTCCATGACACCACGTTCTCCACCTCTTACTTCACTTCTCAATGCCTTGGATGCTAGCTTCTCAAAACAATGATACCCAAACTCCACCACTGGCCTTTCGAGGCTCTACTTATATATCCTCCCTAGGCAACCTCTCTCATCGTTTTCAATACTATCTATATATCGCTGACTCCCAAATTTCTATCTGAATCTAATCTCTCCCTTGGGCTTCAGATGTGTATATCCAACAACCTACTCCATCTCCATGTGGATGTTTAATAAGCATCTCAAATTTAACGTGGCCAAGATAGAACTCTTCATTGACGCCTCCAAGTCCGTTCTTCCTGAGTCCTCTCTATCTCCGTACCAGTATATGGCACCAACTACCCACCCCATTGCTTGGTCCCAAAACGTGGAAGTCATGTGACCAGCTGTCCTAGTTTGCCTGGAACTTGTCCTGGGCATAGCCCTGAGAATCTCATGTTCCAGGAAGCGCCTCAGTCTCAGGCAAACTGGGATGGTTGGTCATCCTACCTACGAGTCACCCTAGATTTCTTTCCTCACAGTTCGCATTCAGTCAAGCGGTCTCCCTCCAGGTACACCCCAAGCCTGCCCTCTTTCTGCTTCCACTACCACCTGGCCCAAACCTCCATCACGTTCTACCTAGATTAACACAACAGCCTCTTCATCTGGCCTCCTTGGCGACATTTTTTTACACAATAGCCAGGGCATCTTTTCAAAGAGAAAATATGATTGCAGCACCCCACACCCCACTAGTTAAAGCCCTCCAATTACAGTTAGAATAAATCCAAATTTTCTTCCTGGAGTTCCCATAATCTGGCTTCTGTTTGCCCAACCACTGTAATCTGAACCACTGCAATAACTCCCTCTCCCTTATTTATTACAGCTTAATCACAGCCTTCTTCCTGTCCCAGTCTTCTCTTATCATCAGACGACTCACTCCCTCCTACCACGCAGGTATGAGGTCAAAGGTCACCTCCGCAGGGATGCCTTCCCCAATCACTGTATCCAAAGGCTTCCCCCAAGTTTCTTCCTGTTATCTCTTTCTTCTTCACAGGATGTATTACTACCTGGAGCTCTCTTATATATATATATATATATTTTTTTTTTTTTTCAACTCCCCCAGTTAAGATGTAAGCTCCTTGAGAGCAGAGAGACTTTGCCAGTCTTGTTCAAATCTGTGTCCCTAGCACTTGGCCCAGAACCTGGTACACAGTAATTGCTCAGTAAATATCTGGTGAGTAAATGAATATTTAGCACATTGTACAGGACTTCTCACTGTATTCATAAATGATATTGAATGAACAAATTAATGAAAGTCAACCAAGCTCTATACTAAGCACTGAGCCCATCTTAATAATCTAAGATATGGTTCTTTTGGAGTTTATGGTCTACTAGAAAACAGATACCTACATCAACCTTTTAAACTAAATAGGTTAACAGTTATGAATATGCTGGGGAGTAAGAAATGTCTTGTCCCTTTATTTTCCTAAATAAAATGTGATCTTCTCTGAGTTTCCATTCCACTGGGATAGCAGAAGATTCCATCTCAATAATTAATGAGCCTCTTCCCTCAACCTCTAGAGTCATAAGGAGGTCCCAGGAGTCCAAAAGATCCGGGAAGTGCCCTTTAATCTTCAGCTCCATCTGGCTCTACCCTGCATAGTTCCTTGAAGGATCAGCTGCTTCTGGTCAAGCTTGGACTTGGAAAAGGGTGGGTAAGAGAGGCTGAGGTGGCGGGGAGGGTTTGTGGAAGCAAAAGTTTGATCCAAGTCATTCACAGAATCTCCCCAAAACCCAATAACATTTTCAACTCAGGGAAATTGCTCCTAGGCTGCCTCTGGTCTGTGATCCACCCTCTTCACCTAAGCCCTTCTCTCCTTTCCTGCCTCCCTGGTGACTGTCCTACAACATCTTCGTTAGGTGGCCCTCCTCACTCTTCCTACACATGGAGAAAGTGGAATAAGATGCCAAAAATGGGCCAGGTGCAGTGGCTCAAGCCTGTAATCCCAGCACTTTGGGAGGCTGAGGTGAGAGGATTGCCTGAGCCCACGAGTTTGGGACCAGCTTGGGCAACTCAACTCGACCTCGTCTCTACAATAAATCAAAAAATTAGCCAGGCATGGTGGCACATGCCTGTGTCTGTAGTTCCAACTACTTGGATGGCTGAGGCGGAAGGATTCCTGAGCCCAGCAGGTCAATGCTGGGGTGGCCGTGAGCGTGCCACTGCACTCCAGCCTGGGTGATGAAGTGACACTCCAACTCAAAAACAAAAAAAAAAAGATGCTAAAAATGGTCAATTATCTGGGTAGAGGAGGATTCTCACATCTTCCTCCACCAACCTGCTCCTTTTTCAGAATTCCCCATCTCAATTAATACCATCCCCCACTCCTTATCGCCAAGAGGAGAAAAGTTGGTTCATGTGCTTTTTCTCCTTCTCCTTCATCTAAGGAGAATCCTGCCAACAATTACACCTCCATGATTCTCTCTTTCCAATCAAACCATCCATTAGACTGAGCTCATTACTCCATCCCTATACTTGTACAAGGTGTGCTGCTTGATCTCCCTAGTCCAGTTGCTCATTTCAATCCATCTACCAAATGACCCAAAAGCTGTTCCAAAAGAACCAATCTGACATGTCACTTTCCTGATGTCTTGTCACTTTATGTAGCATGAAACAGACCAAATTTGTTAACATGACATTCAAAGTACTCTGTCATTTAGACCCCCCCATCACAAACTTCATCCTCTGCTACACTTCTCTGTCCCACAGAACCCAGCTTTACTAGCATATTGGCCATTTCTCCAGCATGCTTCCCAGATCCTTCCATTTCCACCTTTTTTCTCTCTTTCTTTTTTTTTTTTTTTTTTGAGTTGGAGTCTCACTCTGTCGCCCAGACTGGAGTGCGGTGGCCGGGAGAGGCCACCGCAACCTCGACCTGCTGGGCTCCGGATATCCTTCCGCCTCAGCCTTCCAAGTAGCTGGAACTACAGGCGCGCGCTACCACACCCGGCTAATTTTTTGATTTATTGTGGAAATGAGGTCTCGCCAAGTTGCCCAGGCGGGTCTCGAACCCGCGGGCTCAGGCCACCTTTTTTTCTAAAGTTATCTCTCCTACTTGAAATATCTTTAGCCTTGTTTCCCTTTAACCACCCCATTTCTCCAACATCCACCTAATCAAGAGTATTCATTTTTAAATGTCTAACTCTACCTAATCTAAAAAGAAGGAGTTAACACTTACTGAGAAAAAGAGTGAAGCATTGTAGTTAAAGGCATGGGAATCTGGGCAACATAATGAGATCTCGTCTCTACAAAAAATTTAAAAATTAACCGAGTGTAGTGGCACATACCTGTAATCTCAGCTATAGAGAGGTTAAGGCAGGAGAATTTCTTGAGCCCAGGGGTTTGAGGCTGCATGATCGTGCCATTACACTCCAGCTGGGCAACAAAGCGAGATCCTATCTTTAAAAACAATTTTTTGTCTGTCTGTTTGTTTGAGTCGGAGTTGTCCAGGTTGGAGTGCAGTGGCATGCTCACGGCCACCGCAGCCTCGACCTGCTGGGCTCAGGCGATCTTTCCGTCTCAACCCTCCAAGTAGCTGGAACTACAGACAAGCGCCACCACACCTGGCTAGTTTTTTAATTTATGTAGAGATGAAGTCTTGCCAAGTTGCCCAGGCTGGACTTGAACCCATGGGCTCAGGCAATCCCCTCACCTCAGCCTCCCAAAGTGCTGGGATTATAGGCGTGAACCACAACACCTGGCCTAAAACAATTTTTTAAATTAATTTTTTTTGTATGCATGGGATCTGGAGCCAGGCTGGATTTTATGACCAGTTCTCTGCCATTCTCTAGCTGTATAACTTGGATAGGTTACTGTGATTCAGGTCCCTCCTCTGCAAACTGGGAGATAGAAACATATAGATATAGATGTATCCTGCAATATATACTATGTGAGTTTTTCATATTATGGGCCAAAGATAGTACTAAGACCTTTTTATATATTATCTAATTTAGTCCTCCCAGCTACTCTGAGAGATATTATTCAGATTTTACAGATGGCCTTCTAAGACTCAAGTAACTTACTCAAGGGCACACATCTGGTGGGAATGGAAAACTGGAATTCAAACCCAAGTCTATCTGGACCAATGCCTAGGTTCTCTTCCTAGCACCAGAAAGAGCCCTGGGAAAGAAACCAGAGAAGACTGATCTCCCCAACTTACTCTTAGATGGAATAGGTAAGGGAGAATGTGTGCTCTGGTAAAGTGTACAGAGAAGCTGGACACAGTGGCTCATGCCTGTAATCCCAACACTTTGGGAGATGGAGATGAGAAGATTGCCTGAGCCCAGGGGTTCAAGACCAGGCTGGGCAACTTGGTGAGACCTCGTCTCTACAATAAATAAAAAACTAGTTGGGCATGGTGGCACACACCTGTAGTTCCAGCTACTTGGAAGGCTGAGGTGAGAGGATTGTCTGAGCCCAGCAGGTCGAGGCTGTGGTGGTTGTAAGCATGCCACTGCACTCCAGCCTGGGCGACAGAGTGAGACTCTGACTCAAAAAAAAAAAAAAAAAGTACAGAGAAACAGGGAATCATGAGGAAGAAATGTTAGGGTCAGAGTCAAAGGCAGATGATAGGCCAATGTGCAACTCCTTGAGGAAAATAATGACAGGAAACATTACACATGGGTATGATCCCAAAAGTAACATCAGAATTTGTTTCTGGGGAAAGATAAACGTGTTCCTGAAACAGTTAAAGTGAAGAGACAGGTGCTACATCTCACATTTTCACTTCAAGAAACCTAACACAAAATTAGGGATTCAAAGAGTTCAAAAATGTCACTCCATTGTCTCATCCAGCTCTTAAAGTACTGAAAGAAAAAAAACTCCATCAATCTAGAATTCTATGGTTAATGAAAATCTCTTTAAAAAATTAAGGAAAGTAAAGATTTTTTCAGACAAGCAAAATCTGAGAGAAATCAGGAGTAGCAAACTTTGCATGACATGAAATGTTCAAGAAGTTCTTCAGGCAGAAGGAAAAAGATAGCTAATAGAAACTTGGATTTACAGAATGGATCAGAATTTTTAATCTCTTTAAAAGATGACTAACTCTTTAAAGCAAAAAGAGTAGCAATGTATTGTAGGTTCATAACTTCTGTGTAAGAAAAAAGGTACCACAACACTACCGTAAGAAACAAGTGAGGGGGAATGAAGGCATACTGTTATAAGGTGCTTACTCATACATACACACACATACACAAACACACACATACACACATATGTAAGGTACTATATATGAAATTGTATAATATTATTTAAAGGTATGCTGTGACTATAAGGGGTGAAAGCCATATATTTAAACATTACAACAGTTATAAAAACTCAAATCAAATGAAAAGGTATAGCGAATAAGCCAATAGTGAAGATAAAATGAAATCACAAAAGATCTCAAAAAGAAGTAGGAAAAGAGGAGAAATATGGAAAACAAAAAGCAAGAAAGGAGATTAAATTCGACTCTATCATTACATTAAATATGAATATTCCTCATTAAAAGGAAGACATTATCAGATTGGATTTTTTTTTTTTTTTGAGTTGGAATCTCACTCCGTTGCCCAGGCTGCAGTGCAGTAGCACACTCATGGTCAGCCCAGCCTGTAATCCCAACGCTTTGGGAGGCTGAGGTGAGTGGACTGCCTGAGCCCGCCAGTTCGAGACCTGCCTAGACAACTTGGTGAGACCTCATCTCTACAATAAATCAAAAAATTAGCTGGGTGTGGTAGCGTGCACCTGTAGTTCCAGGCGGAAGGATCGCTGGAGCCCAGCAGGTCAGGCTGCAGTGGCCGGGCTGCACTCCAGTCTGGGTGACAGAGTGAGACTCCAACTCAAAAAAAAAAATTGGTAGAGCATTAGGTATGAAGAATGTTTTAAATTTCTCAACTTCATTCTTTACATGCTGAGCTGAATAATTCATTGTTGTGTGAGCCATCCAGACATTATAGAATGTTTAACAACAGCTCTGGCTTCTAGCCACTAAATGCCAGTAGTATTCCCTCAGTTATAGCAAATAAAAATGTCTCCAGACTTTTCCAAATATCCCCCTGGGGGCAAAATCAACAAGATAAACAATTATAAATCTGTATGCACCTAGCAAAGAACCCCAAAATAGCCGGGCTCGGTGGCTCAGCCTGTAATCCCATGCCTTGGGAGGCTGAGGTGAGTGGATTGCCTGAGCCCACGGGTTCGAGACCCGCCTGGGAAACTTGATGAGACCTCATCTCTACAATAAATCAAAAATTAGCCAGGTGTGCTAGTGCGCACCTGTAGTTCCAGCTACTTGGAAGGCTGAGGCGGAAGGATCGCCGGAGCCCAGCAGGTCGAGGCTGCGGTGGCCGGGAGCGGCCACTGCACTCCAGTCTGGGCAACAGAGTGAGCCTCCAACTCAAAAAAAAAAAAAAAGTTTTATTTAAGTAACAGATTATTTTAACCTATTCATACACACACACACACACACACACACGTAATGGAAATAAACATACCCCTGCAGTTTGTAATTTTATTCAAGACTTGTTTATTGTCTGCTTCCCCACTAAACTTTAAGCAATATAAGGATAAGAATCACTTCTGTTTCATTCACCACCACGCCACACATAGTGTCTGGTCACAGTACTACTGTTAAATTAATGTTGACAAATTTCAAGTTATATGAGATTAGGATAATACTGATAACAAAAACTTGATAAGAACAGGAGAAAAAGGAAAACTAGAAACAAAACATATACATTCGTTTATTTATATCTTGTACATAACATACCCAAATACAATTAAAATAGCAGCAAGTAAAATTAAATGGCAAAATTCTGACTGTAGGAAACTTTCAGAAAAAGTCAGTTTCCTTCAACACAAAATTTCAAAAAAATTAAAAAGCAAGATGGAAAGAAAACCTACAGATTTTAAAAAGAGTATAAGAAATACATCTTGCCAGACACGGTGGCTCACATCTGTAATCCCAGCACTTTGGTAGGCGAAGGCGAGAGGAATTCCTAAACTCAGGGGTTCCAGACCAGACTAAGAAACAAAGAGAGACCTTGTCTCTACAATAAGTCAAAAAATCTGTCTGGCGTGGTGGCGCATGCCTGCGGTTTCAGCACTTAGAAGGCTGAAGTGAAAGGATCACCTAACCCAGAAGGTAGATGCTGTGGCAGAAGAATTGTTTCAGCCCAGGAGTTCAAGACCAGCCTGGACAACATAGTGAAACCTTGTTGCTATTTTTAAAAAATCAAAAAATTTGTCAGGCATGGTGGCATGGGCCTGTAGTCCCAGCTACCCGTGAGAAGGAGGTGGAGGCACAAGCTTCAGAAGAACCGCCTACACCAACAAGTTCAAGGCTGCAGTGAGCTGTAGTAGTGCTACTGCATTCCAGCCTGGGCAACAAAGGATGACCCTGGCTTTAAAAACAAACACGACAAGCAAAAGACCTTATCTGAGTCCTAATCCAAATAAACTGGAGAAAAAAGATAAAACAGTTGGGAAAATATGAATACTAACTGAATGTTTGACAACATTAAAGAATAAGTGTCAATTTTGCTTAAATGGATACATGGTGTGTCAGAGGGGAAAAAAGAAAGAAAAAAGTACTAGAACTAATAAGTGAGGCAAGGTGCAGTAGCTCACATCTGTAATCCCAACAATTTGGGAGGCCAAAGCAGGAGGATCACCTGAGGCGAGAAGTTTAAGAGCAGGCTGGAAAACAAAGTAAGACCCTGTCTCTACAAAAAAAAAAATTTTTTTTAAGAAATTAACTGGGCATGATAGTGCACATCTATAGCTCCAGCTACTCAAAAAGCTGAGGCAGAAGGATTATTTGACTCTAGGAGTATAAGGCTGCAGTGAGCAAGGATCATGCCACTGCACTCTAGTCTAGGTGACAGAGCAAGACCTGCCTCTAAAAAATAAAAATAAATTAAAAATAGAATCAAGCCGGGCTCGGTGGCTCAGCCTGTAATCCTGCGCCTTTGGGAGGCTGAGGTAAGTGGATTGCCTGAGCCCGCGGGTTTGAGACCTGCCTGGGCAACTTGGCGAGACCTCATCTCTACAATAAATCAAAAAATCAGCTGGGCGTGGTAGCGCATGCCTGTAATTCCAGCTACCCGGAAGGCTGAGGTGGAAGGATCGCCGGAGCCCAGCAGGTCGAGGCTGCAGTGACCGGGAGCGGCCAATTCACTCCAGTCTGGGTGACAGAGTGAGACTCCAACTCAAAAAAAAAAAAAAATAGAAACAATGCCAGGCACATGGCTCAAGCCTGTAATCCCAGCACTTTGGGAGGCCGAGGTGAGAGGAACGCCTGAGCCCACAGTTCGAGACCAGCCTGGGCAATCTGGCGAGACCTCATGTCTACAATAAATCAAAAAACTAGCCGGGTGTGCCTGTAGTTCCAGCTACTTGGAAGGCTGAGGCGGAAGGAGCGCCTAAGCCCAGGAGGTCGAGCTGGAGCGGCCGTGAGTGTGCCACTGCACTCCAGCCTGGGCGACAGAGTGACACACCAACTCAAAAAAAAAAAAAAAAAGAATAAATGAGTTTAACAAGATTATAGAATATATGATCAATACATAATAACTGCAATTTTTATACATAGCAATAAACAATCTGAAATTGACATTTTAAAAATCAATATGCAGCCGGGCTCGGTGGCTCAGCCTGTAATCCTGCGCCTCTGGGAGGCTGAGGTAAGTGGATTGCCTGAGCCCGCAGGTTCGAGACCCACCTGGGCAATTTGGCGAGACCTCATCTGTACAATAAATCAAAAAATCAGCCGGGCGTGGTAGGGCACGCCTGTAGTTCCAGCTACTTAGAAGGCTGAGGCGGAAGGATCGCCGGAGCCCAGCAGGTCGAGGTTGCGGTGGCCAGGAGCGGCCACTGCACTCCAGTCTGGGCGACAGAGTGAGACTCCCACTCAAAAAAAAATTAAAAATAAAAATAAAAATAAATTAAAAAAAAAAAATCAATATGCACAAGAGCACTAAAAATGATGAGACACTTAGAGATAGATCTGACAATCAAAGTGCCAAGACCTGTATACAGAAAATTACAAACACTGCTGAGGGAAATTTAAAAAGGCAAAAATAATTGGAGAAATATACCATATTCACAGGCTGCACCACTAAATATCATTAAGAAGCTAATTCTCCACCAATTGATCTATATATTCAATACAATCACAATCAAAACCCCCCTTGAGTTTTTATAGAAATGTGGCAAGTTAATTTTTTTTGAGTCAGTCTTACTCTGTTCCCAAGACTAGAATGCAATAGCATGATCATGGCTCACCATAGCCTTGACCTCCAAGGTTCAGAAATTCCTTCCTTCTCAGTTACCCAAGTAGCTGGGACTACAGGTATATGCCACCACACCCTGCTAATTTTTTAATTTTTTTGTAGAGACGAGGTTTCACTATGTTGCCTAGGCTGGTCTCAAACTCCTGGGTTCAAGCAATTATCCAGCCTCAGCCTTCCAAAGTGCTGGGATTATGGGTGTGGGCCACCACTCCTGGCCATGGCAAGCTAATTTTAAAATTCATATGGAGCCAGGTATTGTGGTATGAAGGTGTAGTTTCAGCTGCTCAGGAGACTGAGCCCAAGAGTTTGAGGCCAGCTTGAACCATTTAGCAAGACTCTGTCTCAAAAAAAAAGAATCATATGGACATGCAAAGGACTTATCATAACAACTTTGAGAAACTCCTGATTTCAAATGTATTATACATATACAGCTACAATGGTCAAAACAGTGTGGTTTGGCATAAAGAAAGACAAATAGATCAATGGAATAGAACAGAAGCCAGAAAACAGATATAAACAAAATATTTATAAGTTGCAAAAGCAATCCAATAGAGAAAAGCTAATATTTTCAACAAAAAGTGCTAGAACAATTAGATATCTATATACCAAAAAAAACTTCCATCCAGCCGGGCGCAGTGGCTCACGCTTATAATCCCAGCACTTTGGGAGGCCAAGGTGAGAGGACTGCCTAAGCCTGCAGGTTCCAGACCAGCCTGGGCAACTTGGCGAGATCTCATCAATACAATAAACCAAAAAATTAGCCAGGCACGGTGGGGCTCACCTGTAGTCCTGGCTACTTAGAAGGCTGAGGCGGAAGGATCACCTGAGCCTGGCAGGTCGAGGCTGCGGTGGCTGTGAGCGTGCCCCTGCACTCCAGCTGGGCAACAGAGTGAGACTCCAACACAAAAACAAAAACAAAACAAAAAAAAGCTTCCATTCATACCTTGCATCATATACAGATTTAAGGCAAAATGGAACACAGACTTAAAAGCAGAACCCGTAAGCCAGGCTCGGTGGCTCAGCCTGTAATCCCACACCTTTGGGAGTCTGAGGTGAGTGGACTGCCAAAGTCCGCGGGTTCCAGACCCGCCTAGGCAACTTGGCGAGACCTCATCTCTACAATAAATAAAAAATTAGCTGGGCGTGGTAGCGCACGCCTGTACTTCCAGCTACTTAGAAGGCTGAGGCGGAAGGATCGCCGGAGCCCAGCAGGTCGAGGCTGCGGTGGCCAGGAGCAGCCACTGCACTCCAGTCTGGGCGACAGTGAGGCTCAAAAAAAATAACCAACTCAAAAAAAATAAATAAATAAAAATAAAAAATAAAAGCAGAACCCCAAACTATAAAATTTCTAGAAGGGAACATAGGAGAAAATATTTCTGACCTTGGGTAAAGATTCTTAGATATAACACCAAAAACACAAACCATAAAGCAAAAACTAAAGAGGACTTCATCAAAATTAAAAAATTCTCCTCAAAAGACACTGTGCAATCCTTCCACCTCAGCTGTGGTGGCCATGATTGTGCCACTGCACTCCAGCCTGGGTGACAAGAGTGAGATCCCAACTCAAAAAAAAAAAAAAAAGGTGCTGTGCTGGCCGGGAGCAGTGGCTCATGTCCATAACTCCAGCACTATGGGAGGCAGAGGTAAGAGGACTGCATGAGCCCATGGGTTTGAGACCAGCCTGGGCAACTTAGCAAGATCTCATCTCTACAATAAATGAAAAAACAGCTGGGCGTGAAGGCACACACCTGTGGTCTCAGCTACTTGGAAGGCTGAGAAGGAAGGATCACCTGAGCCCAGCAGGTCGAGATTGCGGTGGCAGTGAGCATGCCACTGCACTCCAACCTGGGCAACAGAGTGAGACTCCAACTCAAAAAAAAAAAAAGAAGACATTGTGCTAAGAGATTACAAACCAGGTACAGTGGCTCACATCTGCAATCCTAGCAGTTTGGAAGGCAGAAATGGGAGGATTGCTTGAGCCCAAGAGTTGCCAAGACCAGCCTAGGCAACATAGCAAGACCTTGTCTCTACAAAAAAAAAAAAACCGCCAGGGGTGGTTTTAACTCCAGCTACTACTCAGGAGTCTCAGGCAGAAGGATTGCCTGAGCCCAAGGGGTAGAGGCTACATGGAGCCGTGATTATGCCACTGCATTCCAGCCTGAGCAACAGTGACATTTCAACACAAAAAGAAAAAAGAAGCCGGGCTCGGTGGCTCAGCCTGTAATCCCGCACCTTTGGGAGGCTGAGGTGAGTGGATTGCCTGAGCCCGCGGGTTCGAGACCCACCCAGACAACTTGGGGAGACCTCATCTCTACAATAAGTCAAAAAATTAGCCGGGGGTGGCAGCGCGCGCCTGTAGTTCCAGCTACTCAGAAGGCTGAGACGGAAGGATCGCCAGAGCCCAGCCGGTCAAGGCTGCGGTGGCCGGGAACAGCCACTGCACTCCAGTCTGGGTGACAGAGTGAGACTCCAACTCAAAAAAAAAAAAGAAAAAGAAAAAAATCTAGCCGGGTTCGGTGGCTCAGCCTGTAATCACTCGCTTGGGGAGGCCGAGGTGAGTGGATTGCCTGACCCCACGGGTTCGAGACCCGCCTGGGCAACTTGGCGAGACCTCATCTCTACAATAAATCAAAAAATTAGCCGGGCATGGTAGCGCACGCCTGTAGTTCCAGCTACTAGGAAGGCTGAGGCGGAAGGATCGCCGGAGCCCAGCGGGTCAAGGCTGCAGTGGCCGGGAGCGGCCACTGCACTCCAGTCTGGGCGACAAAGTGAGACTCCAACTCAAAAAAAAAAATCTGTGAAACATAGCGATGAGATAGAGCTATGTAGTCCTTAGAGAGACATTTATTGTTTTAAATG
>CAUYQG010016920.1:0-26039 GCA_963574415.1 Tarsius wallacei
CCTGTAGTTTCAGCTACTTGGAAGGCTGAGGCGGAAGGATCGCCGGAGCCCAGCAGGTCGAGGCTGCGGTGGCCGGGAGCGGCCACTGCACTCCAGTCTGGGCGACAGTGAGACTCCAACTCAAAAAAAAAAAAAAAAGGACAGTTATAAATACTAGCTACAATCACACCAGTTACAGAAATAAGAACTTTAACTATCATAAGTATATCTCCCTTATTTTTATGAATATATATTTGTGTATGTATACACATTTTAAGCAAATAACATTGTTTTTTCATCTCTTGTTTCATTATTTTATAACATGAGATGTATTAATTTTAAATAAATATGTAAATATTTTAATCTTGCATCAGAATGTTTAAGTTACAAAATATCAAGAGAAGAGTAATATGGGGCCATAGCCATTGTACCCCAAAAGTTCACTGAAAAGTCACTGTCATGAGGCAAGATAATTAATAGGAATAAGGCATATAAATTTATTTAATGTGTATATACGAAAGCATTCAGAATGAAGATCCAACTTCCCAATAAGTTACAGAAACTTATGTACTGTCCTGAGGTCATAGGAAAGAATGCAGACTCATAGCATGGCCAAAAACAGGTTATGCTGATAAATCAGATTAGTGGAAAGACAGGTTATGAGAGAGAAAGAAGTGTGACTAGCAAAGGTAGCATTGTTATGTAAATCAAGCCTCTCTCAGAGAGAATAGATGGTAGATGTTTCCTTTTAGACTTTTAAAGGTGTCAGACTCTCAGTCTGTCCCAGATCCAGGAAAGGAATAGAAAGGGGAGATATAGCTACATCCATGGATATTCTCTATAGAATAAAATTATTTTTCTCAACAAAGCCACCTTTGCTAGGTTACTTCTGTTTGCTGACTTTGTGGCAGCCATTTCAAAATATGTCAAAAAAATATATTTTGGGGTAAAATATTTTGATTTTTAAAATCCCCTCTTTGAAACTTAAAACAAGTTTCACATGGCTTAGAATAAATCTGGGTTATAGGTTGTTAGATAGAGATGAACTAAAAAGAGGAAAGATAAACTGAGATAAACAGAAAGAGGAAAATATAAATATACCATCCATATCTTCTTTAATCCGTCTCTTTGTGCTGAGATAGATCAATTTGGTTAAACTGCTATGTCCCACTCCATAAAGTGGCATTGTAGTTGAGCTTGGTCTCTATATATGCTGTAGGCAATCATATCTCTACTAAGAGACATTTCTTTAGAAGCAGAAAGAAAAAAGTTAATATCTGCAGTAGTCATTCTATGGATTAACTTTTCTAGAGTGAGCCATCCTCAGATTTACAATGGAATCTAACAGCATCTTTGAATTGTAGTTTGAACCAGGCATTTCAGTGATTTTCTGAGAAGTTCACACATCAGCAGACAGGCATAAAAATTGTTGATAGATAAGGTACAACTATTTCCTTCCTAAGTTTAAGTTGTTTGCAAGCAT
The DNA here is from genome assembly GCA_963574415.1 of Tarsius wallacei. Classification (NCBI taxonomy): domain Eukaryota; kingdom Metazoa; phylum Chordata; class Mammalia; order Primates; family Tarsiidae; genus Tarsius; species Tarsius wallacei. Next base: position 1,463 of record CAUYQG010016920.1, read on the forward strand.
TTATAAAAAAGCACAGTTTTAATTGTTAGTGATTTCAAATCAGAAAAATGGAAGAAAAACTTTGAAATGTTAGTTTAGAGACTTATAGCCAGGAAAGATTTCAGGATTCATTCTAAGTTGTAAAAAGTAGCAAAAACTAAAATAAATTAATAATAAATAAATAAACAAAGAAACAAAGAATCTAATAACAGGCATACAATAGTTTCTTTTGAAACATAAATTTTTCTCTCTCCAGCTCCTCATTTTTACCAAAGACAAATCATAATAGGACCAATTTATTTTCAAAATAAATTTTAGACTTGATCTGACTACTTGTATAACATACAGTAAGAATAATTATCTGGCCATCTAGACTCTTTTTTAAATGGGTTATATTGAAATATTTTTTCATAAGGAGGCTGAGATTAAACTTTTAAAAGCCTTTTGAGCCCATTCAAGGATTTATCAGTGTTGGGTGATTTCTGCTCTTCTTGAGGTCCCAAAGTAACTTGGAGTCTCTGGACCTGTCAGAAAGTGACATTCTTAATATACCATAGATCAGGAACACTATAAAAGAACTACACAGACAAAATATTAAACCAGCCTTTCTTAGAGGCTTTTATTGGCTCTCTGAAGTCACCTTAATTCTTCAAAGCACTCTAGTCATATATAAAAATATGCCATTCCAGTCAAAACCTTGGTAAAATAGCCATAGTCTCCAATTGTGTCCCCTTACAAAACAAAAACAAAAACAAAAACCAGGTTCTTATTAAGCTTGTGTAAATAACTCTTGTGCCATAAATTATGGATACTCACAAATAGTTTTCAAAATCTGAAGAGATCAGGTGGAGAAAAATAAATAAGCTTCAAATTTTGCTTACAAGAGTGCACCTTACTCAATTGTTAAAAGACATAGCCGGGCTCGGTGGCTCAGCCTGTAATCCCGCGCCTTTGGGAGGCTGAGGTGAGTGGATTGCCTGAACCTGCGGGTTCGAGACCCGCCTGGACAACTTGGCGAGACCTCATCTCTACAATCAAAAATCAAAAATCAGCCGGGCGTGGTAGCGCGCGCCTGTAGTTCCAGCTACTCGGAAGGCTGAGGCTGAAGGATCGCCGGAGCCCAGCAGGTCAAGGCTGCGGTGGCCAGGAGCGGCCACTGCACTCCAGTCTGGGAGACAGTGAGACTCCAACTCAAAGAAAAAAAAAAGACATAAACACCTCAAAAGAAAAGTTTTATTGAGTCTGAAAAACAAAACAAAAAGTATCAGCAATATTTCAAAAAAAAAAAATAAGAAAAATGATAATAATAATTCTTCTGTTAGTATAGTATCATGCAATCTCCATGAACAACACATTAGATTTTTAATTAGAGTCCTGGGAACTTTTTTTCCTCTCTCTCTCTTGTTCAATGACACATCTCCAAAGTTATCAGAAAACTGCATTCAAGAGTATCCATCGGAGTCCTTTTCATAAACTCATCTAAAGAGGCAAGTTGTGAACTGTAAGTGATTAAAAACAACTTTTTGAGAAGAGTCACACAATAATTGTAGATGACAAAACTCTTAAAATAGCCACAGGCAAATACACAATTGACAAGGACATTTGATTATTTCTGTGGCACATAATAATTTAACATAATAATCAATGCTATTATTGATCACATATACTATGACATATAAGAATTATAGAAATTTCCTACAATTTTGGAACACATAGGAACAGCACATTTATGTAAATATAACACAAAGAAAGTTCAACATTATTTTATATTTGACAATGCTTCCTGTATGACTTCAACATACCAAATAAACTGAAAATGTCTCTTGGGCTTTTAAAAAGTTGGTTTGAGGTCAAAAGACTGAGCTTAGAAATTGAAATTTTGATTTTGGTAAGTTTGTCAAATATCAAAACTGTAAACACTTTATATCACAAAATTAGAATCACAGATTACTGTAAAATAGTCATTCACTTAGCCAAAATGATAACTTAAAGTTTTTTAAAACTCCTGATTTCTCAAACAATAAGATGTTATAAAGACAGTGTAAGGCCAACTGAATCTGTCTCTTCATATTCTCCTCTTCTATGGTCTCGCCAAATTGCCCAGTTTGGTCTTGAACCCCTGGGCTCAGGCACTCTTCTCTCTTCCACCTCCCAAAGTGCTGAGATTACAGGCATGAGCCTGTAATTGTCAATTGTGTATTTACCTATGGCTATTTTATTCCTTCGATTTATAACCATCCTTTAAAACCGCCAAACTAGGCAAAATTGCTTTTCCTTTATGAAATCCACATTCTTTATGACATCTTATAACCTTTCTACTAAAAACACATCCTAAATTTTAAGAATATACTGTGCATGTAGAATTGTTTCTCTTGTATCTAGTAGTTTTATTTACATATATTAATTACAATATTAACTCAGTAACTCTTATTTATTGAAAGGCCTAGGAAGTAAGCAATTTTAATTATGTACCAGATGCATATTCCTGGACAAAGGACAATGATTGAACCTAGGCCTTATCATATCTTAAAGGCTTAAATCTAAAAACATGTTTATAGACAAATTAACTACCAAAAATATCATATAAGAACATTTCATAAACTTAAACCATCTAGCAAAAATAACATCTCAAACAATAAAATAAACTCAGACAAAACATCTAAATTAAATTCTGGAGGTGTTTATATTTTACCAATAATTTTAAAACTAGCTTTATTTAACAAAGATTACTAAATCACATGAACTAAAAAGCATTTAAGTTAAAGTTTCTATTTTTTTGATAAAATATTTAAGTGCATACTTTTTAAAAGATCCAATTAATAATAACTCTTTTATTTACTTTGGTAGTGAAATATGACATAAACATGACACATATAGGCCAGGCACTGTGGCTCAGTCTATAATCCCAGCACTTTGGGAGGCCAAGGCAAGAGGATTACCTGAGCCCGGGGGGTCCAGACCAGGCTGGGCAACTTGGTGAGCCCTTGTCTCTACAATAAATAAAAGAATAAACTAGGTGTTGTAGCCTGTAGTTCCAGCTATTTAGAAGGCTTAGGTGGAAGGATTGCCTAAGTTTCGCAGGTCCAGGCTGCAGTGACTGTGAGCATGCCACTATACTCCAGCCTGGGCCTCCAACTCAAACAAACAAACAAACAAAAAACGTGACACATATAAACAAATAGACAGACATACACATAGACAGAAGGAGAGCTTATAGACTTATAAAATCCTCCATTTGCCAATTTTCCAAATTTTGTTTTCCTAATTTTAGACTAACAATTTCCTGTTTACCTTTTTCCTGCCCAAAACAAAATGCAACTCTAAATTTGCATTTCTAAAGGGATAACTCTAGGGTGAAACAAGATAGAGGATATCAATTTCAAAAGCACAGAGCTAAAATACAAGGGAGCAACCAAAAAAACCTGGAATTTATTTATTAAAAATTGCATATTTATTTTTCCATGTTTAAATTTCAATTGCCTTCAAAGTATTCTCTATATGATGCAATCCATCTATCAAGACACTTTTTCTACTGGTCAAAATAGTTTTTGAACTTGTTAATTTTGATGCCTTTTAATACTTCTTGTTTCACCTCTTCCACATCAGGAAAACATTGCTTTTTTGTAGAATGATTTGAGTTCCTCTGGGCATATTCCCAATAGGGGAATTGCTGGGTCATATGGAAGGTCAATTTCTAGTTCTTTCAGAAATCGTAGACCCCACATGTTCGGGGCTGGTGGCTTATAAAGCTTTCTTTCAGGGAGTACAGGCAAGCATTCTTGGGTAAAATAACAGAGAGATCTGGCTTCCTGGTGGTGGTCTGTTTCTTTGTATCTGTGATGACCAGATAGATGGGAGGGGTGGTCAGTCATAAGTGGTCAATCACATGGACGAAAAGGGCTGGGCCAGTAGCTGGCAGACAAATTCTTGGGACAAGGATGAGATGTTAATCTTAATGTCTGTGACCAAGTAGAGTAATGCTCATCTGGGGGTCAGACAACTGACTGTTCTTCTAGTTAATAATTATTGCTTGGTATGTAGCATTGGCCTAAGTACATGATCAGGTCTGCTCAAGCTAACTAGAAAAATTCCATTTAGGGCTCTGTTCTTTCAGTTGCAAAGCTGTTTTTGGGGAAAATTTGCATCTGTAGAAAATCTCCTTCCCTAGGAAGAGTCTGACATCTTTTCAGACATTTATCACCTATTACCTCCAAAGTCTGCTACTTAGAGGCTTCATCTTTATAGGGAGAACTTTTGACTTCCACTATCCCGCTCATCTTAACTCAAGACTTTTCTTTTACTGATTTCAAATCCTTTAGACAGAGCTTAACACTTTCTACCAATTGCCAGTTAGGAAAATCTTTGAGTCCACCTATGAACTGTAAGCTCCCTCACTCTGAGATGTATTGCTTTTCCAGGCCCAACCAATGTAATGCTCACATGTAGTGATTTATGTTTTGCCCATAACTTCTGTCTCCCTAAAAATGTATAAAATCAAGCTGTAATTCAGTCACCTTAGAAACATGTTCTCAGGACCTCTTGTGATTGTGCCTCAGGCCTTGGTCTCTCATATTTGGCTTAGAAAAAGCCTCTTTAAATATTTTACACGTTTGGCTTTTTCATTGGCAAGAGAAAAAGAGTCAAACAATATGAATATTCACAACACAAAATACCAAAAGTATACCAGAGTTGCAACCACCCAAGGCTAGTAGCACAAATCCTTTCTTCTCATTAATCCAAACTTTGTAGAGAAAACTGTGGGAGCCATGGCTGTTAGCCTCCTAAAGGCATTGAAAAATTACTTTTATTAGAAAGATTGATTAATAGGAGACAAGGCACACAAATTCTTTTAACGTGTATGCGTGGGAGCCTTCAGAATGAATACCCAGCTTCCCAGTAAGTTAGAGAAAAATGTATACTATCTTGAGGTCACAGTGAAGAATGCAAAACAGGTCATGTTGGTAAATCAGATTTAGTGGCAAGACATACAGTGAGGGAGAAAATGGAAGATGCTTGACTAGCAAAGGTGGTGTTGGTATGTAGAATAAGTCTCCCTCAGGGAGAATAAATGGTAAATGTTTCCTCTTAGACTTTTAAAGGTGTCAGACTCTCAATCTGTCTTAGATCTAGGAAAGAAATAGAAAGGGGAGACATGGCTGCATTCACAGAGTTTCTCTACAGAAGCAAAGTTTTCCTGACAAAACTCAGTTTTGCAAAGCTTCTTCTGTTTGCTGGCTCTGTGGCAGACATTTTAAAATATGTCAAAGAAATATATTTTAGGGTAAAATATTTTTATTTCCTTTACTAAACATTACTCAAAGACTTTGCCACCACTTCTGTAAAAGAGATCAGTACGTTTTTGGTTACAGTTGTAACATGGTGGGTGAAATCATGACCTTGTTTATATCTTTATTTGGAGATTAAGGATGGTTTAAAGAGACACACATGGGTGCCATGTGGCGAATTTGTGATAGTCAATTGTATGTGTCGACTTTACTGAACTAAGAGATGCTCAGATAACTGGTAAAACATTACTTCTGGGTGTGTCTGTGAGGGATATTCTGGAAGAGGTTAGCATTTGACTAATCTAATAATCTCAGTTCTCTAGTTTGCAGAGGGTATATCATGGGACTTCTTAGCTTCCATAATTGCATGGTCCAGTTCCCATAAGAGATCTTTTCTTAAATATCTATATGTCCTATTGGCTCTGTTCCTCTGGAGAACATTGACTAATTAATATCTGATTGTTTTTCATATCCTCTTGCATATCCATTATACATATCAAAGTTAGCATGTTTATAACTAAACTCTGGATTTTATAGTCTCCTCCTGTCTTTCTGCTATAGTAATGGCATTCCACCAAGCTAACATTTTCTTCACCCACTGTCACATCAAATCTGTCATAAAATTCTGTTTGTTCTACCTTCAATTATTCCACAATAAAACAGAAGCCATTTTAACATCATCATATGTGAATTTAAGTATTCAAAGCTTTTCCTTTGAGATCAGGAACAAGATAAGGTTTCCTGTTATCAGCGTTTCCATTCTTAGCCAGCTCATTAAGGCAAAAACAAGAAATAAAAGGAAGAAGGATTGCAGATTATATTCTTATATATAGAAACTCCTAAATAAACTGCTAATAAATTATTAGAATTTACAACAGAGTCTATCTAGGTTACTGAATTCAAACTCCACTTATTCCTATATGTGTGAAACAAAGGAAAAAAAATACCATAATGCAGTAAAGAAGATCCAAATATTCAATACTATGAAGATTTCATTTTTTTCCATTTCACTGTATAAACACATTGAAATAACACATAAAACCCCGTCAATATTACAAAAGGTCAAATTAGTCAAGAAATATATCAAAATATATAAGAACTTCTAGATAACAATACTCAAAGCTTTTTAAAATCAGGCAGATTATAAAAGTATAGTTCTGGCATACATGGACACCTTTGTCCATGTGCACCAAGATCCACATGTAAGAATGTTCACAGCATGACTGGGTGTGGTGACTCACACCTGTAATCCCAGCACTTTGAGAGGCTGAAGTGGGAGAATCACTTGAGCCCAGGAGTTTGAGACCAGCCTGGGCAAAAAATAGGGAGACCTCATATCTACTCCCCCCCCCCGAAAAAATAGCCAGGCATGGTGGTACATACTCATAGTCCCAGCTACTTGAGAGGCTGAGGTGGAAGGTTTGCCTGAGCCCAGGAGGTCAAGACTGTGGTGACCTGTGGTTGTGCCACTGCACTCTAGATTGGGGACAGAGTGAGACTCCAACTCAAAAAAAAAAAGAAAGTTCACAACAGCCTTGCTGGAATAACTGAACACTGGCAGCTACTCGAATACACTTTACCTGCAGAATGAATACTTTAGTAAATCCATACAATGGTATATAATTCTGAACAATGTTTACCCTTAGAAAATGGAAGAATGTTAAAAAATTTGCATTTCATCATCAGTAACAAATATTAATTAGCACCTCAGCACTGAAGATTAAGAAACTATCTATAGGAACACGTCAGCTACTAGCGTCTTTGGTGAATGATAATTCCATCAAACAGCACTTCTAAACATTTGATGTATAGGATCTCTTTTCCATTTACAAATGGAATTTTAGATATCTTCACTCAAATTCTACCCAGTACATTTTCTTTATGACTTCATAATTCCCTTAGTGCATAGTTTGAAAATAAACAATTTTAAGAACTATTTCTTTCCAGTCAAGTGTCCTGTATAATGGTCAGAATATATGTATGAGTTCTCTTATACAATTCTCAGCCCCATTTATTCATTTATTTAATATTTTAATAAGTATTTATTGAATGCCTGTTATTTACCAGGAATTATAGTAGAATTTGGGGATACAGCATGGAAAAGGCAAAATATATACCCTTAATTTTTCCTTTAAGTAACACAAAAAAATAAGGGATGCTGAATCCTAACCACTAGACCATAAGGGATCATATCCTATAATTTTTTTTTTAAAGGAATGAAAATACAAGCAGAAAAAAAGACAATATGTTGTGCTAAGTGTTTTAACAGAGACATAAACACATTTTAATAAAAGAAAAGAAACAAACCCTTCCTTCTCTCCAGGTGATTTAATTAAAGCGTCAAAGTGGAAATGACACTTCAAGGTGATTCCAGAACATATGGACTGTAATATGCAGCTGGGCAAGGTCAAGGAAAAGTTATTCCTAACACAAAGTGGATACTAAGTCACTGATTCTCAACTGTGAGAAATTTTTTCCTTAGGAACATTATCAATGTCTAGAGACATTGACTGTAAACAATGACTGTCACAATGGGGTTAGAGGGACCATTGCTACGAGCTTCAAGTGGGTACAGATCAGAGATGCGGTAAACTTCCTACAATGCACAGAACAGCTACCCACAATGAAGAACTAGCCAGCCAAGAATGTCAATCATGCCAAATTTGAGAAACCCTGGGCTAAGCTATGCTAGAGTGAGATAGCATGTCATGTTCTGAAAATCACAAGAAGCCTCATTTATGGCTGCTATTATTGAGACTATGCTATGTATTTTTCTGTTTGAGCATAATGACAAGTTGAGTTGAAGCAAAAGAAAAAAAAGGAATGCAGGGAGATTAAAGAAATCTTAGTGGAAATAATGATTAACAGTTTTATAAGGATATGAGACAAATGAAAAAAAAATAAGCAATAAAATGTTGTCTTTAAAGAAAAGCCTGCCCAAAACAAAGTATTTAACCAGTGAGTCCAATGTACACAGGTATATGGTACCCTTCCTTAAAAAGTCAGATGTAGAGATTATATTTAGAAACATATAATTTATGCAGTTACTACTATGGAAAGCTGACTTGGTTGATCATCGTATTCCAAAATTAAGCATCTATATTCTTGCAGACTGAATATGTATTTTATATTGTGACCTACTGTTTTAAATGTAGATTATTATGTTCAAGATCTGTTTCCTTTCAGTATCATACAGATAATATACTTATTTCTTCCCCAGTTCCAGTGTATGATTCTATAAACCAAAAGATATTTTTATGATTTGCTATCCTTGTCACATCTATAAGGACCCAAAAGACAAAGTATTCAAGTGTCTGAGAGTGTTTGCAAATCACCAGATGTAACACCAGAAACATGTCAGAGTATTTTTAATTGTTTTGCTCACAGTGGAAAAGTTTCAGAAGCCAAGTCAATGTTAAATAACATTCGGCAAATTTATTATACAGTTAGCCTTCAAAACTATCAGAATTGTGTATTTGAATATTGCTTTTAAAGATGCAAGGAAAATTTTATTCTTTTTTGTCTAAATAGCTTCAGGGGATACACATGAGTTTTGGTTACACGGATGCATTGTATAGTGGCAAGGAAGTCTGGGCTTTAAGTGTACCCTCCACTCCCACCTGTGCACATTGTACCTGATAGGTGATTATTCATCCCCACCCCCTTCCCATTCTCCCCCTTCTGAGTCTTCAATGTCCATTTTTCTATTAGGTAACTTGTCAATTATGCTGAATAGTGATGTGGTTTTCAATATGTAGAAAGCAAATAAGAACTGACCTTAAACTCCTTGAAACAATGAGCTCAGCTCGTTGTAAACTCAGACCCTTAGGGTGTCAAGGTAGCTGTATTACCATCTGCATTAACTAGCCCCTATGTGTTTTTTGTTTTGTTTTTGTATGATGTCCTATACTGTGCTTTCTCAGACAGAATTCATCAGTTGTAGGTTAGTGTCCTTCGTGTTAGAATTTTAGAAAATGTCATTGCAATGTAAGCATCAGTGATCAAAAGTAGCTATCTCTTATTACCAGAAGCCAGTGCTAGTTTTTACACTAATCCAAAACAAGTGAGGAACATCAGGTTCAAAGGATCTATTTTGTACCATATTTGACTTTTAAGTCAGATAAATTTGTGGGTAAAAAATATTCCTTTTGATCTGAGTTCAGTGGTTGTTACCTCATATCTGAACAGAGTTAGTGGAATAGATCATAAATTAGATTGGAATGTAAAACTGAGAAGGCATATTGTAATAATTTCTCTAAAAGTTTGGTCTTAGGAAAAGTTACGTTTAGGAATTGTCCAGTTTATAAACCATAGGAACCAGGCTTCAGAAGCAAAGGAAATAGAAATTTAACATTTGTGGAACTCCTCCCTTTTGAAAATCACAATTCCATTTCTTTAGTCATTAGGAGATCTACTCAGACATCTGAGAATCAACTTTTGCCCTTTAATTCTTATTTTCTCCTGAGCATTTTTTATAGGTCTATATAACCCTTTTCCTGTTAGACAAGCCCTGCAGAGCTGTCAATCTTAGAGGCATCCATGCTAGTCTGATGTTGTGCTGCTGACAGAAGTCTGAATATTTCGTTTCTGTGGTTGGAGGTATCTTATGCAGCTATCGACTTTCTTTCCTTGAGGTCAATATCAAAATGTATTCAAACAAGCAATGTTGTTCAAACAAATTCAATTTTGATCAAGAAGTAAAAATCAATACATTACATCAATGTGTATGTGCATATATATGTGTGTGCTTGTGTATATATAAATATACTCTGATATCAGCTTACATGATAAAATGAAATAACTATGACAGTAAGGAGATGGTAAGGTGGCCACACAATTGCATCTTTATTTTATACTTGACCAGGGAAAAAAAGGATGATTTGAAAATGTTTTGGGAATATTTTCAGCTCATTTACTTCTTTTATTAATAAATTATAGGAGGACCAATGTTTTCATCTAAAAATTAAAAGTCTTCAAAATGTTAGTAAGGTAAGATTCAATAAATTGTCTGTAGTATCACAGATTAGTTTTTACTGGATATTCATATCTTTGTAATGATCTTCTCTGAGAACTTTTTTTACACACTCTAAGATTTTGATCACTAGTATGTTCTGAAATGGCCAAGGAAAACTTTAATTAGTAGTTTTTAAGAATAAATTGTTAGTCTTTAAATATTTAGAATAAGTGCCCTAGTTCTACCCTTTTAAACAAGTGGTTACACTGGCATGTCACAATTCATTGAAATTAAATAAGATATTCTGTACTTCTTTCCCACTGATCCCTGACAATTAAAACAATACCTAGCTGTCAGAGGAGGCTGAGAAATACAGGCTTATTTGGGCAGTAATGTTCCTGCCAAAATTCATTTACTGTAAAAGAAGGTGAGAAGGTATCTAGTTTTAACAGCTAGTGGGTTCCACGGGATAACCTAATTTTAAAGTTAAAAAATTAACTGATGTCTTTCTCTAAGATGCTTTATTCCATCAAGGGCTCCATGTAAATATACTCCCTTCCAATCTGGCTCGTATATCCAAAAGTTTTACAAAACTATCACTTAGGTTCCAAACAGTCCTCTTCCAATAAAAGCCAATAATGGAGCTGGCTGCAGAAAATTGTGAGTCAGAGGACTTCTAAGTTGCTTAAACCTTTTTACTGTAGCATTTGGAGTTTCAATTTCCTCATCTATAGTAAGGGTGTTACATTTGATAATCTCCTGGCCTCTTTCTTTGTCTACATTTCTGATTCTTAACAGCAGATCCAGGAAGAATGAAGTGAATCAAGCCCAAAACCAAGAAGGTTCTTCATCTTATACATTGAGGATGCCCCTTGCATTATAGTATATAGTCACATAATTTTTGTAAAATTTGAAAAAGTAAAAAATTTCAATTGCAAACAGTAAGATAAGCTGTATTTGTCACATTTTCCATTGCTTTGGTAACACTGGAGAAACAGAGATTTTATAATAGTAATTTGTGTTTCTATTTTGATTTTAAGGAATGCTAAAATTATTTGTGCCTCAGGGTCCACAAAAACTGGATCCACTCCTACTTATGATGTTTGTAATTCCCATCTTTGGCTATCTTAAACATAACAAGATATTAAAGTAGTTCAGCCTATCATGATGTAGCAGTAGAAATTAGAAAGAATAAACTCCATAAACTCCTTTCAGTCCAAAGGTTCTTCTTACCTTTACAAAGTAAGAAAGTTAGTTGTTTCAGATTTTCTGGGTTAATATTTGTATCCAAACAACAATTATAATCCTAGTTGAATTATAAGAGTTGAGAATTGTTTTCCTTTGGTTAGTAGTCTGGGTTGCTCTGTCTAGGAAAATACAGTATCCATGGCAACTTGATGTTCAGCTTGTAACTTTGAAACACTTTGCTTTTTTATTTACATTGTTATGATTTATAATCACACTAATGACCTCCCAGTTAGACATTTTCTGACCATTAATGGCAGGCTCCATTAAAGGCCCCTAGCATCACCTGAGACCATCAATACTTTCAACTGGTCATTAATGCCAAGGACATATCCAATCTGAAGGTCATTATTGTTAAATAATGCCTTGGAAAGTTATACAAGGATAGCAATTAGGCCAGCTTTTAGAAAGTTTTAGAAAGTCTACCTAAACACTACTACCAGAGCAAACAACAATAATGAAAGCCCAGGCCACTGATGAAACTGCAGAAAAACTCTTTAAAAAATTCAGATTGCTGGCCTTTTAAAAATAGCTTTGAGATTTTAATGATGTAAGAGTTATATATGGTCTGGGATTATTAACTTGCTTGCTCTTCTTTAGTCTCCTATTAAGATTCCACCCACTCTTCTTGGAACTGGCTGCCCCAGAATGCATTTCCTGCTGTGTTAATTACCTTGCAATGTCAAGATATCACTGGTCTGTTTATGTTAATTGTCCTTGGTGGTTTTAAAAGTGAGGAGAAGAGAACCAAAATTAATGTAGAAAGCTCTTGAGTTCTACTATGAACAATCAATTGGACTTGTGTTTTAAAAATTTAAGACATTCAGGATGTTTTATATCTCCTAAACCAACAGCATACACTATAGCACCAAGGGCAAGGAGTCATTTAGGCTGCTATATACATTTTTTTTCTTCTTGCTTTCATTGTACTTTTTCACTCACTTCATTTAAGCCTCTGATTTGACCCTCTTGGGTCCACTTGCGACTATGCCATATAATATCAATACTCTTTTTTTTAACACAAATATATTAGATATTTTAATTCCCCTCTCATTATAAAATTATATCATATATTATAATTCCCTTCTCATTACTGGATTTTCTATGGAATCCCATTCTGACCATCCTTTAAGTACTATTATCAATAGGAGACTATCTTTTATTCTCTCCCTAATTGACAAGGTTTTTCTGGGTGATTTATCCTAATTTCATGGGTTAAAACGCTGCTTATTTTCTAACAACTCACAATCTAAGCCCCAACTGTCCTCTTGTGACACAACCCTATGTATTCTTCCATTTTCTGTATATATCCATTTTGTTTGTTATTAGCAAATTAGTGTCCATTCTCCCAAACTTGCTTTGCGTGTACATGTTCTCTTCATTGAGTAATTCTTCCATCCACCTACTCACTAAAATAAGAAGTACAGAAATTATCCTCCATTTCTTTTTTCTCACACCATTCATATCCAATTTCCAAATCCTGTAAATTCTACCCATGTTTCTGACATTGCCTTGGTTTTATTTCTCATTAGGCACAAAGTTTTCAGATGCACACACTAAATCTATTCTTAAATATAGTGATCTTTTAAAAACATAAATCTTATCATGGTCCTCTTCTGCATAAAATTTTTCAGTGACTTGACGTTTGCCCATATGACCAAGTTTGAATTTCTTATCATTGTTTAAAGAATAAGTCAAATGTTAAAATGTAAGTCCCAATAAAAGCAAATTCTATGTCTTTTTGTTTACCTTACTTTCTTAGTCTAGATCTAACAGGACCTCACAGCAGGTGAGGCCAAATAAATGAAAAGCCTTCAAACAGACCCATTATTATTGCATTTGTCTATCTTGTCTGTCTATCTTATTTCTTTACATAACTTCCAATGATACCTTATTTTCTAGTCATTTTGAACTCTTAGGTTTAAAGTTTCCGGAAGATGACACTTCGGATAATACTTACATATTTTGTCTTTTTTGCTTGAACTACTCTATGCATTGGCTCTGAATGCAAATATTTGCTTACCTTTTAAGGTTCATCTTAAACTTCATATCTCCTATGATGTTTCTGAGAAGTGACAACTCAAGTACAATCTTCGCATTCTTCTATCTAGTCCCTTTAATACTTTGTCACGTAATTAAGCATGTGCCTGTTTACCTATAAAAGTGGTACATATTTTATACATCTAATTACCTGTCTGTTTTGTCAACAAAAGCACATTTAAGCATTGTGATGAACCTTTAAAAAAAAAAAAACAAGAACTAGAAAATGCCAATTTTTTTATTAGACTAAAAATCATTTTATAAAATTTTGTTTCAGACATGCACACACACCACACAAAAGATGTATATGTAAACTGTGTTGTAAAGTAAAATGCATTTCATACAAGGGGCATGGTTAAAAAGATTTTTAAAAGTCAAAGTAGAATGATATTTATTCTAGGAACTGGATCCATAAAGCTTTTTATTTCCAGAATAGAGCCCTTTGTTAGATACATATTAGTTGTTGAAATATATTTATTGTTAAAATAATGATCCCTTAAAAAGCATGACTTCCAGAGCCTCTAAGTAGTGTCATAGTATACGATTCAGGTGAGTTCTCACCTGTGGCAAACAGAAAATGGCCTTCAAAAATGTTCACATCCCAATCCCTGAACCTGTGAATATGTTACTTCATATGGTAAAAGAGATTTTGTATATGTGATCAAATAGGGATCTTGAGATAGACAGATTTTCCTGGGTGACCAGGTAAGACCAATACGCAGCAATCAGAATGGTTCTTATAAGGGGGAAGCGAGAGGGTCAAAGTCAGAGAGAAGCTGTGATGACATAAGTAGAGTTTGGAATCATGTACTTAAAGGTAAATGAAGGAGCCTGAGCTAATAAATGGAGGTTATACCCCTATAGGACCCATTTTGGACTTTTGACTTCTGGAATTCTATAGCAAATTTGTGTTGTTTTTAATCCACTAAATTGATGGTAACTTTTGACAGCAGCAGTAGGACACTAATACAACATCTCACCCAAAGGATCACTCCATACATCAATCATTTCATACTCTAAGTGTCAAAACAACATTTCCTTAGAGGAGCTTTATTTTTCCTTGGAGGATCTAGAAGACCCTGGATGCTGTCTCTGGTTTCACTAAACCCTGTTTTTAAATACATGTATTATATTTTCCCTAAGGACTGGAAGATTCTCAAGAAGAAGGGAGGAACTTACATTACTCTTTATTCACATGACCTAGGACATTCTCTTGAACATCAAAAACTCCAATTGATATGAAGTATCAATTATATTTCTGTGATTTTTTCCTGACTCAGAGGACATTTCTAGTCTCCTGAGGACTGAATAGCATTTATGAACCTGGATATGACCAAACAAATGTTAGAATTACACATTTTGAAATCTGGTCTTTGTTATATGGAAAGTATTTGTATTAATATGTCTAACAATTACTACACTTTTAATTTGACATGTATGGTGTTTGCTTTGTTGAATATTGAAATTCTAATTTAATCTGCAGCCATTCTGTCTTGATAATGCCAAGAGGCTCTCATTTTGCTCTATGTACAGAATATTGTCTTAAATAAGGAGAAGCATATTCATGAGCTAAACACCACTCATGAAGAAAAACGGCAGTGAAATGAATATACATAAATGGCAAGAGTCATACATGTGGAAGAATCCTGGTATAAGTTTAGAATATCAATTGGTGTTTCTCTAACCATATATTATGCAGGATAGTATTATCTGGAAAAGATAAAATTGTGTCTAAGAAAGACTAAATTATTTGCTTTTTCTTTTTACAAACTTTAAAACATATGCGTCTATGAACTTTGAATATCATAGAGTAAATTTTTTTCTTTATTAACTGATAACTTTTTTTTTTTTTTGAGTGAGCATCCCACTCTGTCCTTCGGGCTGGAGTGCAGTGGCACACTCACGGTCACCACAGCCTCGACCTGCTGAGCTCAGGTGATCCTTCCACCTCAGCCTTCCAAGTAGCTGGAACCACAGGCATGTGTCATCACACATGGATAATTTTTTGATTTATTGTAAGATATGAGATCTCACCATATTGCTCAAACTGGTCTCGAACAGCTGAGCTCAGGCAATCCTCTTGCCTGCGCTTCCCAAAATGCTGGGATTACAGACATGCGCCACCTTGCCTGGCTAACTGATTACTTTTATTTGTGGGTTTTTCCTTCTAGTATCCAGTAGGACATAATTTTGTTTGAGGCATTTATAATCTATCTTGTTATCCAGAACATTATGAGGTTCTCATCCCAGGCCTGCAAAGTAAATGAGAATCTAAGTGTACCCCCTTAACCTTTAGAGAAGACGGTTTTTCTTCTTGTCTAAAACCTCTTCTCATACAGTTAATTCAGTTTTTTCAAGGAACAGATCTGGAAATTTGCCATTCTGAATGTTACACTTGGGGTTACAGTAATTTTTTTTTTGTTCTTACTAATGTGTTGCTTCATGTTATAGGTCTATATAGTCAATGTGTTTATGTGATTCTTGAAAGCCTAAACAAAGTACACTTGTTAGTATTTAAGAATAGGATCTGGACTATCTCATTTGTTTTTCTAGTAATGAAGATTTGAATCCTTGGTCTAAAAAGAATATAAAGCATTAAAGAGCATTTGAAGTCAAAACTTGGTGACCTTTCTGACTTCACTTCAAAACTGTGTGAGCCCTCTAATTGCTGTTAGCATTTCTGGCATGGGTTATATCAATATATTATCCAATACTGATTGTTGTACTATGCTGCCTATATTTACCACTATGTTATTTTTGACATTAATATACCACACAGTAAATAAGTAGGAAAAAACAGGTCATTTTTGCAAATTCACTGTAATTTTTAGGTTTTATGAATTATGTATCAGCCTGGCTGTGCTTTTATTAGGATTTGTAGATGGGGGACAAATGCCTCATTAATTTTAAAAAATACTTTTCTGTCCTTATTCTCTACAATAAGTTTTTAACTTATAAAGCAGTGACAATAAAGTGAAATCATAAAACCAAACCAAACACTTAAGTCATAGCCTGGTTTCATGTACGTACTGAACTCTGATTTAAGAGCCCTGGATATCCTAGTTTAAGCCTGTTCCTAACTGATCATCATTCCTAGGACTTGTAGGTATTCTCCTTTGACCCCAAATTTGCTCATGTGAAAAGTAACATAGTAGATAATCTGTAAGTGACATAGTGTAGCACAGTGCAAAATACATAGGCTTTGAAGACAGATTTGTGTTTATACTTTTTCACAACATGTATAGTTGCACACACTTGAGAGTTTTTTTTTTACAAATTTTTAAGTATCAATTTTCTCATCTGTAAATATGGCTAATATATATTTATCATTGTGAGAGGTAAATAAAAATGAGATAGTATCTGATTATATCTTGTATCTGATGGATTTCTGTTATTCACCATCAGAATCCCTCTTATCATAATTCTTTCTAGCTCATTCAAATGTACTAATAATAGCAAACACATAAAGCAATTACTGTGCGCCAAGTCCTAGGCTAAGTAATTAACATGCATCACATTATTTAGTCCTCATAACAACTTCATGAAGTAATAACTATTATTACAAAGCTGAAGTTAATTACCCAGGTTTACTCAACTGGTAAGTGGCAGAGCTGGGACTGCACATTCATAATCTGAACCTAGAGTACACGCTCATAGTTGTTATGCTGACAACCATGAAACAGTACCATTTACCATATATTGACATCAACATTGTTTCTAATTTTTAATTGCTCATTGTATATTAGAAATAAAATTAACAGAAGTCAAAAGCTCTGGCTTTTGGAATTAGTTTGTCAATCACTATCACATGTAACCATTCTGACCTCTTCTGACGGTATCGTATTGATATTTGCCCTCTCAACTTCATAATTCTGTTTAAAGAATATGAAAAAGATAAAATTAAAATGATTTGGGGGCTTATAAAATGATATCAAAATTTAAAAAATTGTATCTGCAATCAGGTAATCAAAGTAACCCGAGTCAAGTAATAAATACTCAAATAAGTAAATACCTCTTGTTTCCTTCTTAATTGTGATACTCCTATTGGTAACACTCATACAAACATGTTGGTGATAAAATGGGAAGGAAAATGAATATTTATTTAGCATCTAAAATTTGTGGAACATTGAGTCATCTCATTTAATATTCCAAAAATATTAACAATTTCATACTATTCTTATAGAGAAACTCAGTTGACAAGTTTTATCAAGTAGCAAGTAATAGACTCATGACCTGCACTCAGATCCCTTCTCTTTACATAAACTACAACCTCTTTGCAGCAGAATCAGAAAACTATGACATTAAACTTTTAGACAACTTTTCAAGAACAAACTGAAATAAAATTTTGTCCACTAAAATTAGATTAAATCTTTTTTCTTAAAACACATTTTAGAGGAGTTGCGTGTTTCTTATTTTATACCATGAGCAAAAATAAAACAAAATTAACAGAAAAAGAGACATTTTGAAAATGTTTTGTACCTTGTCAGTATGCTTCTAATCCAGGAATTTAATGGAATTGGTTTCTGAGTTTTTCCCAACATTTATCACCTTCTGTTTGACACATAACATTAAAACTAAAGGAAGAAAGACTTAGGGAGCTTATCCATCAAGAAAAAGAAGTTACAAAGAGTGGAGTAAGAATAGGAAGAAAAACAATTTTGATAATCAGGATAAAACATAAAGCATAAAAGAGGGAAAATGTGAAGTGATCAAAAGAAATGAAGCTGGGACAAAAAAAAAAACAATCAGTATCTTTTTTTTTTTTTGAGAAGTTCAAAATGTTTTTAAACTTTAAAATTGATTGGCAAGTTGGCTCTTTCCCCTTATTATTAAGACATTTTAATAACTTTGTAAAAATCATCTAATTTAAATTGTGAATTTCTTACTCAGAAATTGCATTTAATGAATATGTTAAGAAAATGACTGCATACCAGAAAAGAAAATGTAACATTATAGAAAAATAGAATCAACTAAGTCATTAAAATGTATTGAATGCAGTTACTGTTTCAACCTGATAATCATTTCTTATTTGATTTATAATAGAACTTTCAAATCAGTGAAAAATATTAAGGTACATCTTAAATCCAATTTGTGGTTCAAGCAATTGCCCTAAAAATGTCCCCTCCCACTTTTAAAAAATGATCATATTCATTATTTTGGCAAAAAATGTTCCGGGTCACTTTTGGATCATTAGTAAATGCATGATATCTGGTAACAAGTATAACTTGTAATGTAGAAAGTATGATCAAAGAAGGAGCTAAAAAGAATAAATGAGGAATTTGGGAAAATTGAATCTAAAACACTGGAGAACATGACACCTAGATTAGTAAAGACTGAGTTGTTGGAAATACACCTGCATACAGTTTATCTCAGATAGTATCCAGATCTTTGACATCTAGACTAATTCGAATCTGCTGTGGACTATATTATTGAGGAGTGCCTTGAATACTAGTAGGTTGAACCATGTGATATCACTGATATTTGACAGATTTTGACTGACCAAATAGAATAGAATTAAACCTGCTTATAGAGAGTATCACTGATTCTAGCTTGGAAGAGGAAGGCAGAGGCAGAAAAACATCTACACCCACTCAAAACGGAAAAGTGTTGCTTTAGTGTATTAAAAGACAACAACATATACTAAAAAAAAATAAGTCACTATTTTTTTTGTTGTCTGAAAAAAGAAACAATTTAATTTGGGGATTCTCTCTTTTTTTTTTTTTTTTTTTTGAGCTGGAGTCTCACTCTGTCGCCCAGACTGGATTGCAGTGGCAAGCTCCCGGCCACCGCAGCCTGGACCCACTGGGCTCCAGAGATCCTTCCACCTCAGCCTTCCGAGTAGCTGAAATTACAGGCATGCGCTACCATGCCCAGCTAACCCAGCTAATTTTTGATTTATTGTAGAGATGAGGTCTCACCAAGTTGCCCGGGAGGGTCTCAAACCCGTGGGCTCAGGCAATCCACTCACCTCGGCCTCCCAAAGTGCTGGGATTACAGGCTGAGCCACTGAACCCAGCCTTGGGATTCTTTATAAAACAATAAATAATTATAACACTTGAAACACTGTTGCTAAGGTTTCACAGAGTCAATGCCAAATGTAGCATGATTTTAAAATGGAATGATTAGTTATCATGGTCTATATAAATCAATTCTGTTCTCCTTTCATAAATGTACACATTCTGAGTTACTTTTAGATAGCTGCCCTGTAGGAACCAAAAAGGAGAATGTAATTGTTTGGTGGTAGCTATAAGTGACCAGAGGTAACCATCAGCAAAAACACACTTTTGCTTGAGGAAATGTGCCCTGGGGAGATACCACAGCATATCCAATCTTATTGTAGGACTCAAGAAGAAGTGTTTGTTTTCTTTCAGAGCTTGTCCTACTTAAAAAGTGTGATTGAAGAGACTAGCTGCCAAGCTGCAAGGCCCAATAGAATAGTAGTTATATTACTTAACCAAAATGTTTGTTACTACTAGGAATAACTTCTAGTTTTAATCCTCTAAAAGAATGCTAAAACATGGTTTATGAGAAATGTTATACAAGGAAAAACATGCTACTTTGATGATCTCAGACACAATGAATGGGCTAATTTGTACTTTAAAAGCTTCCTGTAGCACATTCTGTATTGACTACTTTGAATTTCACCCATCTTTGCATATCAGATGTGGAAGCTCTCAGGGCTATGGCCATTTGTTCAGATTGGGTCTGTCTTCAGTAGATAAGTCTCTAAGGTAATTTGGAGCACAAGGGGGAAAATGTAATGCTTTTGATGGCCTGAAAGTAGGAAATATCTCTTGCCCAATTAATTAATGCTGTTCCTTTAAACTTTCTATTTAAGATTTGTCTTATTTTCTCACAAGTGTGGACTCCAGTTTGCATTGTCAAGATGTTTTTCCCAGTTGTGTTTAGAAAGAGACACTTCTGAGCAGAAAACTGTTCTTTTACTAAGACAAAAGTGTGCTGGTTAAAATACTAGTCTTGGGGCAATTAAACTTGGATGGCAGTCCCTTAACTCTATTTGTAATTGTTTAAACTCTCTATGCCATAATTCATTTTAGTGAAGGATTAACAATAGTAATACCTTTCTATAACTTTTACAGATAATAGATGAGATTATACACATAAAATGATTAGTACAGTGCAGGGTTCATAGATATTTGTGGTGTTGTTGCTTTTATTTAGGTTTATCAGGGATGTCCTCTACCTCCATGAAAATATAGCAAACTCTCCTGGAAGGGAGATGAAGAAAGGTTAAAAATAAGTTTTATTTATGAAAATTTATCTCAAATGAGCTGTTTCAAACTGAAATAAGAATATTTAAGTCACTGAATACTCAGTTGTAGTTAGCTGGAAAAGGTGTTTTCCTCACTGCCCCGTGAGATAGAGGAGAAAAATAGATGAGTTATAGTGGATTTAAAAGTTTTATTTTATTGGCATACACCTAAGTTTGTCACTGTTAAATTTGTGTCCCCTTCTTTCAGTTACAGGGGATTTTGTGTCATTTATTCAGAAAATATTTACAGACACTTCTGTATATTTGCCAGACAATTCTATGTGCAACAAAAGTTAAACTCCAACGTGACATAAGAGTTTATCTTTTGGCCGGGCTTGGTGGTTTAGCCTGTAATCCCAGCACTTTGGGAGGTCGAGGTTCGAGACCAGCCCAGGCAACTTGGAGAGACCTCTTCTCTACAATAAATCAAAAATTAGCTGGGAGTAGTAGCATGTGCCTATAGTTCCAGCTACTTGGAAGACTAAGGCGGAAGCCTTGCTGGAGCCCAGCAGGCCAACGCTGGGGTGGCCGTGAATATGCCACTGCCCTCCAGCCTGAGCGACAGAGTGAGACTCCAACTCAAAAAAAAAAAGTTTATCTTTTCTGTAGACAATGAGAAGTGCATTTCTCCCACCAAAATTAAATTACACATAGAGAGAAAGCAATAACATTAATACAAAAGAGGCACTAACATTGAAAGCCAACATGAAACAAATTATTTAAAGGTATTTTTGTAAGAAAGTAGTAAAACACCTGGCTCAGTGTCTCAGCCTGTAATCCCGTGCTTTGGGAGGCCGAGGTGAGTGGATTGCCTGAGCCCGCGGGTTCGAGACCTGCCTGGGCAACTTGGCGAGACTTCATCTCTACAATAAAAATAAAAAAAAAATTAGCCGGGCGTGGTAGCGCACGCCTGTAATTCCGGCTACTCGGAAGGCTGAGGCAGAAGGATCACCAGAGCCCAGCAGTTCAAGGCTGCGGTGGCCGGGAGCGGCCACTGCACTCCAGTCTGGGCGACTGATTGAGACTCCAACTCAAAAAAAAAAAGAAAGAAAGAAAGAAAGTAGTAAACACTATTAGTTTAGCCTTATGGAAAAAATAAAAGTTTATATGCAGAAATGTATGCGACTGGTTACATAGTTACAGAATTTGAATGTCCAACGCAAGATGAAAATACAGTTTCTTGTTAAAAAATTATTTATAATTTCAAGATGGCATTGGAAAAATATTAAACCAAGTACAGTCCTTCCGAGCACAGGGTCCTATGAACTGCCCAAGTCTCACACACAAAAAGCAGACCCAGTCAGCACTGAGCAGAACTAAAAAATTAAGATAATACCTGATTAGATACCAGGGATATTTAAGATAGGAAACTATATCAGTTTGGGTCCTCTAAGAAACAGACACTGAGACAAAATTGGGTGTACAAGAGGTTTGTGAGCGGGGATCGGGAAGATGGAGGATAATGCTTGTTAAAATGGGAGGAAACAGGATTGAACAAAGCAATTCTTCAGGTTGTGAAGAAGATCTGACACTTGCAGAAGAAGAGAGAAGGAAAAATAATTGGAAAAGAAGAGGTTCTGGCTGGTAATTCAGATCTGACAAAGTCTCAGCCAAACCAATGGAGGGCTCCAAAGTAGAAGCCCATTAGAGGGATCCCAAGTTCACTGGAAATAGCCAAGTCTTTGTAGCTCTGCCAAGCTTAGTCATCGACTGGGAGCTTCCTGGGAAAAGTATGACATTGACTCTAATGCTGTGGTGGGTGCCGAATGTCCTGTCAACCACCACACTTCTTGCAACTGAACAGTATGTTCTATCATGAATGGAGTTCTGAACAGTGCATGTCTTCAGCTGTTACGGAGAGCAGCCTTGGAACTTTTCCAAGTGAAGGAGAATTAAAGAATGAATTCAACCTTCAAGACTTGTTTTAAATCTAATTTAAACATTCTCATATTTAGCCATTATCTTATGATTTTCAAATTCTTTTACACTCGTATTTCTAACTTCATCAAAAATTATTTGTTGCCAAAATGTTTAAAAGTAAATGCATCAATTTGAGGTTACTCTTTGAGTCTATTCTACATTTTCCAGCAGGGAGAGTGACCATGCTGGGAGATTGCTGTGTCCTATTCAGAGTATTGCTTTGCCATCTCCTTTATCAAATTGGGTTATCCAAAGATTCTTTTTACATGAATTATACATGTATGCAAATTTCAGTATGAAGGTAATTTAGAAATTGCCCAATCTACATTCTTTAAAAAATGTTATTTTTCCCTCTCTTTCACCTTATCATCAAAAAGTCAATCTTGCGATTGAAAATAATTTTAAAGGGTACCTAATGCATTCATTCATGCAATCATTTCATCATATATTTATTGGGGTCTGGTATTCATCAGATATTGTGCAAGATAGTAGAGGAAAAAAGATGAAAGTAGTACACTGTCTCTGACTTCTAGTACGGTGATTTTACACTCTAGTTTGTAGAACAATTATTGCACAGGTCATTAAAATGCAGATTCCTGGGCCTCACTTTCAGAGGTGTTATTTAGTATATCTGAGATTTGACGCATGGATCCGTAATTATCGGAAGCATCCCAAAGACTTTTGGTAAATGCAGGCTCTCAGAGAACTGTTTTAACACTCTTTGCTGTTAATTGAAGGAGAAAGACAATATAAAAGATAGAAATTCAGTTGCTACTATGTGTGGTAGGCTGAACAATGATGCCCCAAAATGTCCATGCCTTAATCTCTGGAAGCTGTATGTCATTTTACATGACCAAAGGGATTTTGCGGGTGTGCCCACATTCAGGATCTTAAGATGAAAGCATTATTCTGGAGATCTGAGTAGGCTCTACGCAATCACAAAGTCCTGATAAGTGGGAGACAATTGTGTGAGAGTCAGAACAGGAAAATATAACTACAGAAGCAGGGTCAGAGTCAAAGAGAGATTTGAAGGCACTACACTACTGATTTTGAAGATAGAGGAAGGAGTGAGAAGCCTGAAATGTTGGTGGCTTCTTAAAGCCAGAAGAGATTAGAAAACAGATTTCTATTCCCCATCACTTCCAAAGGAGCAGGGCCAAATAGACCTCAAATTTGCCACAATAAAACCTGCACTCTGCACTTTTGCCCTCCAGCTCTGTAACATAAATCTGTGTTGTTGTAAGCCACTAAATGTTGATAATTTTTACAGCAGCAATAGACAACCAATATATTATGTAACAGAAATATGTAAAGCAGAATAAGGCCATAGAAATGAAAATATTTAATTTATTTCAAATAACTCAAAAAGCCTGTATTTTGCATGTGTGGGATAAATAAAATTAAGACATTTAAAAATAAAACAATTTTTTGAGTTATTGGTAATTGCCATTCTGACTGGAGTTAGGTGGTATCTCAGTGTGGTTTTGATTTGCATCTCCCTGATGATTAGTGAGGTTGAACATTTCTTCATGTGTCTGTTGGCTGCTCGGATGTCTTCCTTTGGGAAGTGTCTGTTCATATCTTTTGTCCATTTTATAATGGGGTTGTTTGTTTTTTTCTTTTCAACACGTTTGAGTTCCTTGTAGATCCAAGATGTTAAGCCTTTGTCAGACCTGGAGTTGGCAAATACTTTTTCCCAGTCTGTAGGCTGTCTCCCTGCTCTCTCGATGGTTTCTTTGGCGTTGCAGAAACTAGTCAGTTTAATGAGGTCCCACTTGTCTATCTTATCTCTTATGGCCTGTGGGTTTCGGGTCTTGTTCAGGAATTGGGTGCCAGTTCCAATTTCCATGAGGGTATGTCCTTCATTTTCTAAGGTTCTTA
>CAUYQG010016923.1:0-10408 GCA_963574415.1 Tarsius wallacei
GGGTGTGGTGGCTTACACCTGTAATCCCACACTTTGGGAGGTGGAGGTGAGAGGATTGCCTGGGTCCACTGGTTCGAGATTGGCCTGGGCAACTTGGCAAGACCTCGTCTCTACAATAAATCAAAAAATTAGCTGGGCATGGTAGTACACACCTGTGGTTATAGCTACTTGGAAGGCTGAGGTGGAAGGATTGCCTAGCAGGTCGAGGCTGTGGTGGCCATGAGCGTGCCACTGCACTTCAGCCTGGGTGACAGAGTGAGAGAGACTCCTACTCAAAAACAAAACAAGCAAACAAACAAAATCTTCCATATCATATTACATTCTGGTTTATCAGTCTTGAAAGTCTTTACAATTCTTCTTCCTGTCCAGAATATCCTTCCTCCTGAAACTTGACCCTGCTCAATGTTGCCTAATCTAGACTTCACCCTGTTGATTTTTCTCAGTTTCAATTCTTGATGCTTTGCTTTTGTCAATCTCAGTAAACCATGGGAGGTATATTTTATTGGATTACCTTCAGAATTTTGAAGTCCATTTAGCAACAGATACAATGGTAGTAAGGCTGTGAATGTTGATGGAAATCTTCCCATAAGACCATGGTGAACTTTCTAGTGTATAAAAGGAAGAGCACAGTCTTTAGAGTTGACCCAAATAAACTATGCTCAAATTCCAGTCCAGGCCCAACACTAACCACAGAAATTTGTGCTATTATGTACTTCAGTAAGTCTTAATTTCTTTATTCAAAAAATGGGGATGATAATACCTACCTACCTAGAAATGTCAATGTAAAAATTATATATGTACATAAAATGTCTAGAACATAATAGGTAATCAATAGTAGTTGTCATTATTATTATATGTAATTATGTCTGATGGTCTTAGCCAACATAACATTCATCAACCTCATACTGTAATAGGGGATTACTTGGGCAGCCAAATTAGCAATGTCTCATACAACTGATGCTCAAAGGACCTGTTAAGGTTAGCCCAAAGCTGCAGCCTTGCGTATTTTGGGCTCAACACAGAGGTTTCTCCATAACCTTTCAGGCAGTAAATTGTAACCTAGGTGGATATATAAAGAGTAACCTACTCTTGTGCCAAACACTGAGTTGTGGCCAATCAAAGGCTTCCAACTGTTCAAATCAGGTTCAAATAAGGACAAATGCTGAGCTGTAACCAGTTCATCTGTGTCTGTCGCTCATTCTGTTTTCTGTAGGCAACTATCCTTTCTCTGTCCATAAATCTTCTTCCACCACTTGACTGCACTGGCATCTATTTGAACCTACTCTGTTTTGAGAGGCTGCTCATTTGGTCAATCATTATTTGCTCAATTAAACTTTGTTCAATTTAGTTTGTCTTAGGTTTTTTTCTTTTATCAGGCCTTATACCTGCATGATTCAGCTAGACAAGCACCCCCCTTTATAAATAGACACTGAATTTGCTTTCCTCAAACTTTTATATTTTTTTCTTTATACATAAAAAATTTAAAACTCTAGAAGAGAAAATATCTTTAAATTGCCCTATAATTTTAATTCACTTCTCACATTACCTTACCTTATTCTTATAATCCTCTTTAAAATAGTTAACAAAGTTGCAGGCAAAAAACAG
Source organism: Tarsius wallacei (assembly GCA_963574415.1). Classification (NCBI taxonomy): domain Eukaryota; kingdom Metazoa; phylum Chordata; class Mammalia; order Primates; family Tarsiidae; genus Tarsius; species Tarsius wallacei. The sequence continues at coordinate 1,606 of CAUYQG010016923.1, forward strand.
CTTGAAGACTCAAAAATCTTATGTGGCACCAGAGAAGCAGGAAAAAAGTGTAACAGTTTCTCAAAACATGTGTTTTCTGTATGTGTTATGTGTGTGTGTGTGTGCACACCATAATAGAATATTTAAGAAAAATATTTTTATAAACCAATTTTATGAGGTAGTAATTTTAAAATTATTGCTGTGTTTTTCTTTTTTTCTTTCTTTGTTCAAGCCACTCTGAGGCATCCACTTAACAGAAAGAGTAGCACTTGTCACTAGAGAAATACATGAAGTAAAGACGTCAGATTCAGCTACTAGAGGGCTGGAACACCTCTTTCTTGAATCCCACAGCTATTTACTTTCATCACTTCCTGAAGACTAGCTTCCACTAGTTTCCCAAAAATGTGGGTTTGAAAGAAAAAATTTTTAGATCTTGGGTACTCAAAAAGTCTTTATTTTATTTACACTTATCCTCCAACTAACAGCTTTAGTTTATTTTTGAAAATCCTATTGCTGAGTGAAAAACTGTTAAATTAAAAAAAAGTTCCATTAATTTTAAAAACTATGATGCATTCTTTCTCAACCCAAAATATGCAAATGATTTTCATAGATAAAAAGATATATCAGTTGAGCAAGGGAAACTTGAAAATAACTGCAAAATAGAATTATGCAGTAAGTAGTCAAGAAGCAAGGCTATAGCTGGGAGATCTAGTCAAGAAAGATTATTCAAACTGCATTATTTCCTCCATTAAAATATCAAGGACTTGGAGGATCCAGCTCACACAGATCTCATTTAGTACAGAGCTACTTCTTTACTCATAACAAAAAAGCAGCCAAGGTTGCTCCTATTCAGAGACAAAAGGAAAATATGACATACGAAAAGGAAAACAAACAAAAACTCCATTTTCTGGACCCAGGGGAGAATAGAAAAAGGTGATGAGAAAGGAAAGTGTGAGATGCCGTGTATGACAACCTGTCTCCAGTCACAGTTTCAGAGAGAGGAATGGAGGATTCAAGAAAGAGAAGCTAACACTGGGCCTTAATGTAGCCATTGCCCTTGTCCTGTTTAGGACTGTAGAAAGAATTCATCTTGTGGGATACTCTTGCACCATCCCGGTACTTGGTCACACTTCCTTGATGTTCAATAAATTTGGAGAGAGGAGGCTGTGTGGCTTAACTCTCCCAGGCTGCTTTCCAGACTCAGATGGTATGCATGAGAGTTGAGAGCAGAGGGTCTACCAGGGGGTCTACTAACAGGGGAAAGATGACCCCTGGCAGAGGTTGGAGGTTGACTTCTGGGCCAACAGAGAGTCAGAGGATGTGGTAGAGCCTCTTGAGTCTGCAGTCAGCAACAAATGAAGTTAACTAGGGCCATCAAAATCAGGCCAAGACAAGAGACACCAGTTTATGAGTAACATTGCCTAAAGATGTCATCATTGGACACTGTTCTAATTTGGACTGTATGCTAACCAGGTCTGCTCCACAATTATTCTAGCACTTCCTTTTCAACATCATCTAGAGAATTCCTAACACCCTTCCTGGGCTGGAACACCTCTTTCTTGAATCCCACATCTATTTACTTTCATTACTTCCTGGAGACTAACTTCCACTAGTTTCCCAAAAATGTGGGTTTGAAAGAAAAAATTTTAAGATCTTGTGTACTCAAAAAGTCTTTATTTTATTTACCCTTATCCCTCAATTAACAGTTTTAGTTTATTTTTGAAAATCCTACTGCTGAGTGAAAAATTGTTAAATTAAAAAAACAGTTCCATTAATTTTAATGGGGAAAACTATGATGCATTCTTTCTCAACCCAAAATATGCAAATGATTTTCACAGATAAAAAGATATATCAATTAAGCAAGGGAAACTTGAAAGTAAATAAGTATAGTTTGTTGTATAAAACGTAATGTAGTGGCCATTTACTGTTCTCACCAAGGGAAAATGGGTAGACTTGACAATGGGTGGTGGTTGGTAGAAAAGGTGAGAGAAAACCATTATTTGAAATAGCGGAGGATGAGGTGACCATCTTTCAGGCAGGCATTCAATATTTTAATCAGACATGCTTGATGATAATTTTGTTTTTTTTGAAACTTTGGCAAAATGAAAATTAAGCATGACAGCTCTTAGAAAAAAATGAGCATAACGTATATCTACTGAACGGTCATAGAAAATTATACTTCTTCCTCCCTCTCACTGACATTTGTATATAAAACAAAATGTTTTGGGTATGTTCAAATATTGTGTGCAATTCAATTTTTTTCCACATTATATTTTCTGGTTATAAATTGGTTTGAGTGGATGAAATCATTATATTGAAATAACACCTTGTGAAGCATATTCCATGAAGTATATATAAGAAAATTGATAAAGTGGTCCAAAATTTGTTATACCTTAATAGAAGCACTTAAGGCAAAAAGTGGTTAACTGAACTTAGCAATAAGTCTGAATACTCACATTTAATTGATAATGAGGTTGGGTAGAAATTCTAGGCTAGAAATAATTTTCTCTCAGAACTTTGTAGGAATCGCTTCATAATTTTCTTTTCTTTCTTTTTTGCTATATCAAATGTTTTCTTTCTTAAATTTTATTTTATTTTAAAGATGTGGGGTACAATTTAGGATTAGGTATACAAGTGGTCATCATACAGGTAAAGTTTGGGCCTCCCTTTGGTGTCCACTTTGCCTGATTTGAGATCAGGTACCCTTATTACTGTTATGTGATCCCCTGCCCCCAGCTTCATAGTTTTCTAACTTTTATTTTGCTATTAAGATATTCTAAATCTCACTTTTTATGTGTGACTTTTTTGTTGTTGTTGTTTTTCCTCTATGTATTTAGAACCTTTTCATTGTCTCCAGGTATCTGAAAGTTTATAATGCTGTGCATTGCTATGAATTTATCTGCTTTCATCATGGTTGGAATTTATACGCCTCCTTAATCTGGAAACTCATATCTTGCACTAATAATTTCATTATTTTTTCTTTCTATCTGTTGTATCTATTTTTTCTTGGAGACCTAATTAACTAAATACTGGCTCTTGTAGACTCATACTCTAATATTATCATAATTTCCTTCCAATTTTATGTTTTCTATAGATATAAAAAATATTCTTCCAATATTTTATTAACAATAAATACTTCTGAATGTTCAAATTTTGTTCTTTAATATATATTTATTAATACCATGCTGTTTTTTTGCAAGGATGTAAAATAACATCTTATTTCTTAGAGGATATTACAGATACCATGAAGTATTCTTCTGTTCCTTACATTTCTCCTCAGATATGTATACTGATCTGATTTTTAGTTCAAAAGTCTTTCTCAAGCATCTGTTGATTCTTGACTATTTAATTCTATTTAAGAATGAGACTCTAAAGTACTAGTCTTTTGTTCAGGGATGAGACATGTTGATTGGGGTTGTGACTGTGGGTAATTAATAAGGACACAGATGCTTGTTTTAGGAACGGTACATTTTAGAATCTATGGAATTTTTCCTTTTGGACTGGTCTGCTTCTCCCAAAAGTACACTTCAATTTTTTTTAAAAATTAAGGAATGTGTTTGATGGATGGCATAGGCTTATTTTTCAGTATGCTGAAGGCTGAATATGGAAAGAGAGGCAAGATCTTATTGTTCGCTCTATATAATTTCACTTGATCGAGTGCTTAGTGTGTGTCTCGAAGTCTAATACCTGATTCAATTTCTAGTCTGGCCAGCTTATCCAGAGAACAAATTTCTTTGCTATCTACTACCAGGATACAGGAAAGCAGATAATAACAAAAGGCAGAAACTGAATCAAAACTGACTGCTTTTTAAATAGACTTTCCAACAGTCTTTCTACCTTCTAGGTACCCAATGTCTCCAGTTTCTCAGTCTTTATCCATCTACGAAACTTATGCTGTTGTGCTATTTGGAATTTCTTTCAACAAAAACTAGATTTCCTCTTTTTCTTCTTTGCTTAAATCAGTTACCATTTGTTCATCAGCTTTCCATCTTTAAACATTTGCCAACATTTTGTATGTAATCAACTCCCATTCCTTTGCTGATCCTTAACACTAGTTTTGGAAAAGATGAGAACAAACCTAAATTCACTTATATTTAACTAGAAGTATTCTTCTCACCCTTTTTCTCAGACTCATTAGAAGCTTATTCATGTCAAATAATTTTGACCTAAAAGTTTATAAGCCAAAGAGTAAACTTGAAAGACTAAAGTGACCAAAAAAAAAGAGAAAGGATTTAAGAAGTGTTCTAGCTGGTCTGAAAGTAAAACTTAGAATAATGTATTCCTAGAAGTTTAATAATTGTTAAATGGTATAACATTGATTAATGTGTAAGAAGAAAGGCTTTGGAGTTAAGTAAAATTGGATTCAGTTTGGGCGTTGCCACTTATTGGCTGAATGGCCTGGAAGAAGTTGTCTTGGTTTCCTTCTTCTTAAAGTGAAGACAACTAATGCCTTCCTGATAGAGTTTTTATGAGATCTAAATCAAATAATATTAGGAGCTTAACCTAATACCTCACACAAACATAGTGCTTTATGGTGGTTATTATCATAAATTTGGCTTATCCATCATGAGATTTTGTACTTCTGAAGAGTTCTACATTTTATGGCACCATAATTTTAATTGTTTCCATATAGGATCTATATAGTACATATTATGTACATCCTATGTAGAATGAGTTTATTACACAGTAGAGGAAAGATGCTACAAGAGTCACATGTGGTGACTCACGCCTATAATCCTAGCACTTCGGGAGGTGGAGATGAGAGGACTGCGTGAGCCCATGGGTTTGACACCAGCCTGGGCAAATTGGCAAAACTCGTCTCTACAATAAATCAAAAAATTAGCCAGGCATGGTGGTGCAAGCCTGTAGTTCTAGCTACTTGGAAGACTGAGGTGAAAGGATCACCTAAGCCCAGCAGGTAGAGGCTATTGGGGCAGTGAGTGTATCACTGCTCTGCAGCCTGGGTGACAGAGTAAGACTCTGACTCAAAAGAGAGAGAGAGAGAGAGAGAGAGAGATGCTACAAGAAACATAAAGAGAAAGGACCAGGTTCTAAGTTTCCATCTCTGAAGTCACCTATTCCTATTCTACTCTACCTGTCTTCTGCACTGTGAAGACAATCTACCAAGTCCTGACATTCAAAGTTATCCCCTGGCCTGGCCTGTGGATGTTGAAAAGATTTGATCTATGCCTGGAAGAACAAAAGCTTAAAATTTACAGCCAAGGTAAATTTTTTGATTGTCATGGAGGGATGAGGTTATGAATTGGCACATTAGCTGGTTGCGTCCTTTGACTTTATTCTTTCCTTTCCTTTGGTCTTCTTTGGGCTTTTAGTGTAAGTCTATCATCAGAACTACAGACAAACTCCCACCAAAGAGCTCTTGATTAGGGATAAATAACTAAAAAAAAAAAAAGAAAATTATAAATATTAAAATCGCTTTTTGGGGTGGGTGCAGTGGTTCAGCACTTTGGGAAGCTGAGATGGGAGGATAGCTTCAGGTCAAGAGTTCAAGACCAGCTTGGGCCACATAGCGAGACTCATGTTTCAGCAAAAAATTTAAAAACAGGCATAGTGGCACGTGCCTGTAATCCCAGCTACTTGGATACAGAAGCAGGAGGATCACTTGAGCTCACGTGTCTGAGGCTGCAGTTAGCTATGATCAAGCCACTGCACTCCAGCCTGGATGACAAAGCAAGACCCTGTCTCTAAAAATAAAATAAAACCACTTTTCAATTATTTTCCAGGCTAGTCAAATTCCCCTTAACCCTCTATACATATCTATGTATAGATATGGATATAGCTATACTGATACCATCATGAAGTCATCAAAGTAATTCTTTTATGCAAGACCTTTTTCACAAGTTCTAAGTTGAATATGGTGACAGACAGGATCAAATGTTAAAATAATTTTCAAACAATTTATAATGAAATTTCAATGGTTGGAAAAAAAAGTTGAGCTCAGGATATGCATGAAAATCTACCCTAAATAAATAATACCGAATGCAAATACAAACATATGTTGTAGGGTTATTTTAACAACTTTCAACAGTTTACTTTAATTGTACTTATTCTTTTTTTTTTTTTTTTTCTGAGTTGGAGTCTCCCTCTGTCGCCCAGTCTGGAGTGCTGTGGCACACTCATGGCCACCCCAGCGTCGATCCTTCCTCCTCAGTCTTCCGAGTAGCGGGAACTACAGGTGTGTGCTACCACACCCAGCTAATTTTTGTTTTTTATTGTAGAGATGAGGTCTCGCCAAGCTGCCTGGGCTGGTCTCGAACCGGCGGGCTCAGGCAATCCATTCTCCTCAGTCTCTCAAAGTGCTGGGATTATAGGCTGATCCACTGAGCCTGGCCTCCTGTACTTATTCTTTTAACACCTACAATTATTATCCAGATTTATAGCCTGAAAATTTCCTCTGGGCAGGCTGTGGTCAGAGAGAGATCTGACAGAAAAAGGATCAGTAAGATGCAACATGCTAAGGACCTGACCCAGATTTTCTGGCTTTGTAGCTGGAGGAAGAGGAACACGGGCCAAAAAGTGTGGGTGGCCTTCGAAAGCTGAAAAAGGTAAGGAAATGCAATCATCCCTAGAAACTCCAGAAAAGAACACATCCCCTGCTGACACCTTGATTTTTAACCTAGTGAGATGTGTTGAATTTCTGACCCACAAAGTCATAAGGTAATACATTTGTGTTGTTTTATGCCACTCAGCAATGAAAAATGAACACATAAACTTTCATACATTTTAGAATCTCTACATTTATTTAGTGTTCCAATTTTGTTAAAATAGAAATTATACTAATGAAAACATTTTTCACAAAAAAAAAGTAACTAAAATTTCTTCATCTTTCATATTATAGTTTATAAATAAACAATTTCATACACAAGAAATCTTCAGTCACAAGAAGGCAAATAGCTATCTTCATGGCAAGTAAGTTCTAAAATTCAAAAGAGAGTTTTTTCATTATACCAAAGAATAATCCTATATATCAAAGAATAAATAACCTCATATAATTTTTTAAAGGATTATGCACTATCTTACGTCACAAGGGAATCACCAAATTAATTTCATTTTCTAGGTCTCAGAGTCTATACTAGTTGTAACCAAGTCCCAAATGATAAAATAGTCTCATCATGGCTTTAAGAAGCATTGGAATTAAAGCTGTTTGTGATATGCACTAAGTGCATATCAATTCCAGACTTTGGTGTGTTAATAAAGCCAAATATTAAAATTTACAAACAGATGTTGAAGAAAACACATCAATATCTGGAAGTTTACATCATTGGGAAAGATAGTGTCATAAAAACAAAAGAATAAAAGAGTAATCTGAGACCGTTTGCTTCCTGGAAACCAAAGGCAATTTCCTATAAAGTGAGACATATGAATAAAATAAAATTTAAAAAAACACAAAAACACCCTAACATACTCAAAATGAAATCCCTAGAATACAGTATAAACTGCATATTCTCTATGATAGCATGATATTTGTTAGCATACTTAATTAAAATTCAAGAATAAGGCACCACACATGTTTAGCTCTCCACTGAACAGTACATTCCGTTCAATCTCATGAGACAATTCAGAAAACCCAGTTTTTGACATTAAGGAGTTTAAAAACTTTCTGGGGAGTCAAGACAAGTGCAAGTGAAATGACATAGATTTCCTACATAAAACACATTTGCAAGAAATGTGCAATATTAAAATGATATAGAAGAAAAGTAGGGGTAAAGTATGATTGACCAGGGAAAGCTAGAAGGCAGCCCTCCCCAGAAATAAATTGGGTTGCCAGGTGCATGATACAAATAGAGATGGGCTGAGAAGGTCACTTTTAGGGAAAAAAATATGTTCCTTGCCAGTCCTCCAAGATGACTTAACTTTTCACATTAATTCAACCCATGTATTTAGTTAGTTCTTACTGAGTATCACACACCAAGTTGCCTGGGTGCCAGTATAAGTATTTTCGTTTCTTCTTTCTTTTCTTCAACTGGGCCATTTGAAATATGAATTGTCTTCTGGAAGAGATAACACAGAAAACCATTACCAGATGCTAACATGTAATAATGATCTTCATCTTCCTTTCCTCTGTTATTCTTAATTTCACTAAGCAATTATAATAGTCACTAGGTACTTCCCAACTATCCATTGTGTACACTATTGCCAGAGTAATCTTTCAAAAACCATAATTCTCATTATCATCCTCTGCTTAGTATTCACCAAATAAAATTTAATTGTTCACTGACCCAATTCTTTGGGGCTCTAAAGAAAAATAACATGAAGTGAAATTAAGAAAAGTTTAGACAGAGGTGGGGAGGAGTTCAGGAAATGACTAAAGCTTGATCACATTATGAAGTCTGGTAAAAGACCCCAATAAGAGATAATTGGTGATGATACAATGGAGAATGAATGGATGAACATATTTCTGAAAAGTATCATTCTATGGGACCAAAGATAAGAGTTCAATATTTGATGTGAGCATGATTGATCCATAGGCAACTATAGATTAAGACATACTTTCAGCAGTCAATCTATACAAAGTAGGTAAAATCATACCATAAGAATGGAGGGGCTTCTGAGAAAGATCCAAGTTAAGGGAAAGACTCAAAGAACAAGGAATAAATTCCTAGAAATTCTTGAATGATGATATTAAAAAAAAAGAAATCAGAGAAAAAGAATTAAAGGGGAAAATCATAGAAGTGAAAGTTGTACAATTTGTATTGGGACTTCTTAAAAAGTTCTGTGTTATTTGTTGTCAAAGAGTTTGTGTATAGGGTGACATAACTATTAGGGGAGGGGAGTGGAATTGGCAGTTGAGGGAAATTGCTAG
>CAUYQG010016924.1:0-17242 GCA_963574415.1 Tarsius wallacei
GATTAGTGAGGCTGTGCACATTTTCATGTGTCTTCTTTTGGCCATATGTCTTCTTTTTGAGAAGTGTCTATGCATGTCTTTTGCCAACTTTTTTTTTTTGAGTTGGAGTCTCACTCTGTCGCCCAGACTGGATAAAAAAAATGTGGGACATGTACACAATGGAACATTATGCAGCCATAAAAAGGACAAAATCATGGATTTCACAGCAACTTGGATGGATTTAGAGTCTATCATACTCAGTGATCTATCACAGAGACAAAGAACTGAGTACCACGTTTTCTTCTCTCACTTTTTTTTTCTTTTGAGTTGGAGTCGCACTCTGTCGCCCAGGCTGGAGTGCAGTGACACATTCACAGCCACCGCAGCCTCAACCTGCTGGGCTCAAGTGATCCTTTTGCCTCAGCCTTAAAGTAGCTGGAATTACAGGCATGCGCCACCACACCCGGCTAATTTTTTAATTTAGTGTAGAGATGAGGTCTCACCAAGTTGCCCAGACGGGTCTCGAACCGCGGGCTCAGGCAATCCACTCACCTCAGCCTCCCAAAGCGCAGGATTACGGGCTGAGCTACCGAGCCCGGCTTGATTTCTCAATTACTATCTTCTCCTCAATATGTCTCTTTCCTCGTGGTTTTTTTTTGTGGGGGGGGGAGATTTATTTGAGTTTATCTTCTGCCATTTTAATTTTTTTTCTGTCTTTTAAAAATGTTTACAAGTTTCTCCTTTTGGGGACATTCCCTCTTTTTAAATACAGTATCCTGTAATTTTTAAATGGCTAAAATATTTTTCTCATATCTCTTCAAGAATATTAATTATAAAATTAACAATTTTAAAATTTTATATCCTGCATTATCTCTTTTTCTTCAGGGCATCCTTCCTTTTAAGAACCTTACGTGTATATACTTTTTTCTTCTCTTTCTTTTGTGGTATAGGCTTTGCTCAAATGTCTGAGCATCCTTAGCCAATTATTTATATGTAAGAAAGAGCCCTAAAAAAAACCCTAGAAATTTTGTATTGGCCAAGCAGGCTGCATTATAGAAAGGCCAATCAGGTGGCAAATTAACTTTCTGATAGGTGACCTCTTTATGGCAGTGTCTGTAGGTCTTTTGTCCTTGGGAAGTTCAGTGTCTCCAGTGGACGGCCCTCCAGTCTCCAGCAGACCTGGGGGCTGGCTTCCTGGGACCTGCAGGGGAAGGTGGCTGCGGGCAGTCTCACTGTTCAGCACGCAGCCTTCCTCGAGTCCTCCTGCTTTTATTTCAGCGTCTCAACTCTGCCCTCTAGGACGTCAGAAGTCCTTAACCCAGATCCCAGAGAGTAGGGCTTCTCTAGTTTCACTTTTCCTGTTTCCCAAGGGGTGGAAGCAAGAAGCCGTTTGGCACGGGGGTGAGGTTCAATGGCACTGTAGGCAGACTTTGAACGATTTCTCCTGTTTTCAGCATTGTCCCTCATTTGCTCTTTCTATCATGCCTGGAGTCTCCAATCCTTGAACTTCTCTGATGCTTCTCAGCAGATTCTCTGTCTGCAGATGGGAACACCAAGGTTGCACGCCCTTTCCTCTTCTGAACGATTTACTGTGCCTCTGTTCTGCTTTCTATCTTTCAAAAACTTGCAGATGGCTCTTTTTATTTATTGCTTTCTTTCATTTAGTAGGATTTCAGGAAGAAATGGTTAACAAAAATTCCCTCTTGGGTTTTTTTTTTTTTTTTTTTAAAGCTAAAAGACAGACCGTGGCTCTGGAACTGCTTGAATCAGAACGAAAATATGTCATTAACATCTCTCTGATCCTGAAGATAAAGGCAACATTCCAGGGGTCAGATGGAAAGAGGAATTCCAAAGAGAGAAGGTATCCATGTATTCATTGCCTTTGCTTTTCAGATTGATTAGGATTTAAGGTAAGTTGCTTATTGTTTCCACTTTGGGATTTCTGGGGCCTATAAAGAGTTCCAGAATATTAATCTTTGAAAAGGGAAAAGGGAGTGATGGCAGGTGTCTTCGTTTATTTTGCACTGCTATATCAGACTACCACCCACTGGGTAATTTACAAAGAACAGAAATTTATTCTGTCACCATTCTGGAGTCTAGGAAGTCTGAGATCAAGGCACCGGCAGGCTTGGTCTCTGGTTCCAAGATGGCGCCTCACTGTCGTGTCCTCCGGAAAGAAGGAAGGTTGTATCCTCACATGGCAGAAGAGCAGGAGGGAGCAGGAAAGCCCACTCCCCCAAGCCCTTTTCATAGCAGCAGGGATCCATTCAAGGGGTGGAGGTCTCCCGGCCTAAACATCTCCCATGAGGCCTCACCTTCCAGTGCTACCACACTGGGGGCTATGTTTCCAACACAGGAACACATTCAGCAAAACAGCAGCTGGGAACCCTTGGCAAGTCTCCCACGTGGGGGCTTTCAGAAGGTAAGAAAATGAGTAGAGTCTGCTGGGCCTTCAGTGTTCCTGACACGTCTCTTAAAAACAGAAAGGGAGAATAAATGCAACAGCGAGGGAGGCAATGCTCTCTGTTGCCATCAGCATGTCCCCATGGGTCATGGGTCTCACAGAGGCACAAGGGAGTGAATGTCGTGGAAGTCTGAAGCACTAAGTGGCCATGAGACAAATGATACAGACTGCTAGAACTCTGCGCTTGGACCTTTCTTATTATTTGTTCAGGTGATCTCATAATAGCAGGGAATGCATGAAAAAGTATGTGTGTGTGTGTGTGTGTGTGTGTGTGTGTGTGTACCTGTGTTGTGAGCAATGCTTCCACAGGAGACCCCTGCCATGTTTTATAACAGTGCACTAGTCCCAGTGATACTGCACTCCTTGACATATATCTGTTCATAGTCTTCGGATTTTTTTTTTGCTTCCCTCTCTGTTGAGGGAAAGCAGAAAAGTAAGACTTGGTAAAAAAGACTAATATCCTGAAGATGTAATCATCCAGAATGTTTTGAGGAAAACACCAATCGAAGTGAATGGACTATTAGGGACAAACATAGCATTATTACTTTAAACGTTCCATCAGGAAATAGACACTGGTGGTTTATAAGTGTGACTCTACCTAGGGATGCCCCTAATTATATTTCCCTGCTCCTGACCACCACCCAAAACTACCTGACTTTGCAGCCTCCAACAATATAACCCATCATCAAACACGATGCTACTCCCGTCTAAACGACTGAGGTGAGGAGATATTCCCTGACAAACCCACACGTGGCTTGACCATTTTTGATAATTACCTTACTATGAAACTTAGGTAAACAAAATAGAGAGCAACAGGAACAGAATGAACAGAAAAATGCTAACAGCTTCGGCTACGGTTGACAGAGGTTCTGCACTGGCTTCTCCTTCTCTCAGTGGCCACCTGGAGTCTCACTGATCCTTCCCTCCCCATCTAGTCTCTGCAATCCCCCTCCTAGACCTCAGTCCAGCCTGTCTTGCCCTCCCAGCTGTGCCTTCAGGCCTCTGGAAAGTCTCTCTGACCTCCAGCGGTCTTCCTGTTGCTAAAGGCCCGTTCAGTTTACATCAATGAACTTGAAAGGGGAGTTTTGGTGTGACCTTGTTTCCTCAATGAAGATTCTAAGCCGCAGCATCTCTTCCCAGTCTCTGAAAATCTGGCAGGGGGCAGGGGGCAGGGGACAGGGTGGGGAAAGAGAGAGTATTGTTTACTTTTTTTTTTTTTTTTTTTGAGTTGGAGTCTCACTCCGTCGCCCAGACTGAAGTGCAGTGGCTGCTCCCGGCCATGGCAGCCTCGACCTGCTGGGCTCCAGCGATCCTTCTGCCTCAGCCTTCCGAGTAGCTGGAACTACAGGCGTGTGCTACCACGCCCGGCTCATTTTTTTTTTTTTTTTTTTTAATTTATTGTAGAGATGAGGTCTCACCAAGTTGCCCAGGCGGGTCTCGAAACCACGGGCTCAGGCAATCCACTCACCTCAGCCTCCCAAGGTGCAGGATTACAGGCTGAGCCACCGAGCCCGGCTTTGTTTACTTTTAAAGAAAGTAACTAGGTGCTCCAGCAGGCACTTGATTTATAACTCATGAAACCTTCACCAGAGCCCTCCCACCTTACAGAGGAAGGAACTAAGATTCAGAGAAGTTTAAAGTCACATAGCCAATTAGTGCCAGAATATTCCAACTCAAGCCTGCCTGTCCCTGTCCCTGTGCTGTTGTAGTATGACGTCGTATCACTTCTCTAAGGACATTGTGGTTTCAAGAACACCACTTTGGCTAACAGTAACATGTGAAGTTTCTCAGAGAGCCGGGAATATTTCTGTCTCTTTCTGTTTCAAAAATCTTCCGTTTCACTCTTGAGCAGCCTGCAAGTTTTTACGTCCGATCTCAGTTGGCTTGTCGAGCTGGGAGGCTTGCTATATTCTTAGCTCACTGAACAGTTGAGCGCCTGTTCACTTTTTTGGGAATAATCCACCTCTTATTTCCTGTAGCAAAAAGAAAACACAGCACCGGTTATTCTTACCTGACAGGGTTGCAAATGGAGTTTTGTATGCTCGTGGAATTCACCAGCTTCGAGTGGAACCATCTCTTTTTGAAGACTCAAACGTTCTCTTGGTGACTCACCTGTGGGAGAAAGCATCAACTTTCCTGCTCCTAATTTCTGGAACAGGAGAGGGGTTCCAGTAGCAAACAAGATGGTAACAAACACTATGACTCCACACTTGAAAGCTTGTAGGATTTCCGAGTAGTCAAGCAGCACTAACGATATGATGCAAAAATTAAAAGGAAACTTCAGCCGGCAGAAATCATGAGAAGCACCAAGAGGGGGGACTGGAAGGTGCTTCACGGGTGCTTATTTCTTGTGACTTTCCATTCCTAAGTTCTTGGAAAGCCCTTGTTCACTTTTTGTCTCTATTTTTCTAAGATGTTCTCTAGTGCCCCATCACTAAGAAAGGGGTGGGTCTCTCTCCCAAATCCTACAAGGTTAAAAAAAAATCATTGCTAGCATAAACTCCTCAAAGTAAGAGAATAATTATTTCGTCATATCTGTGAAAATGCTGTTCATGTTGGTTATTTGTGAGGCTCACTTTTTTTCATTGCATAGACCGAGCAGAGAAAGTTTCAGCCCAGTACTCTGTTGGTACTAAATACACAGTCTCTGGTTCTGAGCTTGGCAGTGTTGTCCTTTTTCTACCCTGGGCTGAGATTTCCATTATCCTCTTTCACTCACTGTATTCCTTTTTTTTTTTTTTTTTTGAGTTGGAGTCTCACTCCGTAGCCCAGACTGGAGTGCAGTGGCTGCTCCCAGCCACCGCAGCCTCGACCTGCTGGGCTCCGGCGATCCTTCTGCCTCAGCCTTCCAAGTAGCTGGAACTACAGGTGTGTGCTACCATGCCCGGCTAATTTTTTGATTTATTGTAGAGATGAGGTCTCGCCAAGTTGCCCAGGCGGGTCTCAAAGCCGCGGGCTCAGGCAATCCACTCAACTCGGCCTCCCAGAGCATGGGATTACAGACTAAGCCACAGAGCCTGGCCGTATTCCTTCTTTTTCTCAGCTTGTCTGAGACCTCTGTGTGCATATAAGTAGGCCCGCTGAATGAAATACACAGCAGAATGACATTGTTCCTTTCTCTCTTGGCATTTTTCTCCATGCAGAAATGACAGTAAGTTTATTAGCATCTGCTGCCTTTCCCATCCCAAACCGCAGGCCTTCAGCCCTTTTGACCCTGCTGGAAAATGACACCAGCTACAACTACAACGTGACACTCAAACCTGGGGGGTGCCTATGAAATAAAACTTGAGGTTTTTCCTAGAAAAACATGAATTCCTCCAGAGCCTGTTCAACCCACTGGAAGCCAGCCCTGACCCTGGCTGCAAAGACTGACGGTGCATGGGTGGGTGCTGCCGGTCAGAGCCCAGGCTGAGCTTGTGGGCTGCCGATTGGTGGCTGAAGGGCCACAGGAGTTGAGGTCTGGGCTTCACTTTGTCTGACTCACCCAAATAGAGCTCAGACCTCCAGACTCAACAGTTCTGTCTGACCACTTGCGGAGAAGGACAACTCACCTTTAAAAAAAAATTCAGAAATGGCTTTTATTTCTTCAGCTCTGGGAGTCAGATCTTAGAATGTCAATTTCTCATTAAGTGAACTGACTAATTATTTTTTTTTTTGAGTCCGGGTCTCATTCTGTCACCCAGGCTGGAGTGCAGTGGCACAATCACAGCTCACTGCCACCTTGTCCTTTTGGGCTCAGGCGATTCTCCCGCCTCAGCCTCCCAAGTAGTTGGGACTACAGGTGTGTACCACCATGCCACTCTAATTTTTAAATTTTTTTTTGTAGAAACAAGGTCTCGCTATGTTACCCAGGCTGGTATTAAATCCCAGGGCTCATGCAATCCTCCTTCCTAGGTCTCCCAAAGTGTTGGGATGCAGACATGAGTCATATTTAAAATATTTTTTGATTTATTTTTATTTTATTTTTGAGTCAGAATCTCACTCTGTCATCCAGGCTGGACTGCAGTGGCAAGCTCATGGCCACCGCAGCCTTGACCTGCTGGGCTCAGGCGATCCTTCCGCCTCAGCCTTCCAAGTAGCCAGAACTACGGGCACATGCTATCACGTACGGCTTATTTTTTGATTTATTGTAGAGACAAGTGCTCACCAAATTGCCCAGGCTGGTCCTCAATCCCTGGGCTCAGGCAATTCTCTCACCTCTACCTCCCAAAGTGCTGGGATTACAAGTGTGAGCCACCACGCCTGGTGATTCATTTATTTTTTTAAAATTTTAGATTCAAGGGGTGTATGTGATGGTTTGTTACATGAATTTGTTGTGTGATGGTGAGGTTTGGGTTTCTATTGAGCCAGTTGGCCTGACAAGCTAAGCTCTGCAAAGAGCTCAACATGTTTTGGGCTACAACCACCAGGTGGCACATGGTTCATCATCATGCCCATTGAATATGACTGGATCCTTCTGCTGCTAAAACACAGGAGTTAGTTGGTTTCACACTGACCTGGCAAGAGCTAAGCGGTTCATTTGGAACTGGAACTGGATTTTTCTTGATTGCGTTGAGTGTATTTCCCTCACCCTTTAAGAACTATATTGTTGGCTGGGCACGGTGGCTCAGCCTGAAATCCCAACACTTCACTTTGGGAGGCTGAGGCGAGAGGATTGCCTGAGCCCAGGAGTTTGAGACCAGCCTGGGCAATATAGTAAGACCTTGTCTCTACAATAAATCACAAAAACTAGCCGGGCATGGTGGCGTGCATCTGTAGTTCCAGCTATTTGGAAGGCTGAGGCGGAGGGATGAGACTTCGATGGCTGTGAGTGTGCCACTCCAGCCTGGGCGACAGACTGAGACTCCAACTCAAAAAACAAACAAACTATCTTGTTGGGAGTTGAAATCACGTTGGAGGCTTTAGAAAGAGTCGACTACTAGTGTTGCCATAATTTCATCCCCAGTGAGGAATACAAAAAGCCAAGTCTTCAATGCTTTGGTCTGCATAAAAAAGTTACTTCTGGAAGTCCAGTCTGGAGCTGCCCAAAAGAATGAAATAGGTGCAGTGGGTCTCTCCCTCTCCCTCTGCTCTCTGACTCCTGATTTCATACTCCTCCTCCATTTCCAATGCTATCCCTGTTAAATTAAAAACTGTTTAAAACTTGTTTTCACTATTGCCTACAGAACCCACCAACGTCCTCCCATTAGACCCTAGGAAATATCCAGTAAGTTCAGCTCCCCGCGACAAGAGGGGTATCTCCTCCGTCTTTGCTAAATTTGTGGTGTCATGAACACCAGGGGCCATTGTAGGTGGCTCTTCATGTATCCTGTGAGCTTCTGAGCACTTAGTGGGGCAGTAGCCTTCCCTGACCCCACCCTGAAATCTCCATCACCCCAGTGGATGGACCACCCAGAAGGATGCTGGTACCAGCTCGCCCCTCTTTGAGTACATTGGTCACAGTGTGATAGAAAGTAGCTTTCTGGAGAGGGAGACAGAGAGAGAGAAGGAGGGAAGAAGGAAAGAAGGAAGGAAGGAGGGAGGGAGGGAGGGAGGAAAAGAAAAGCAATAATCTAAGATGCATTACATCCCTGTATGGGAAACTCATCACACAGATCTCACCATGGCGCCTGACATCTCTGTGTCACACCCAATTATTACCCAGAGTCGTGTATAGTCTCTGGGTAGGGAGAAATCTTCACACCTACATCTTTTGCTGCTGGAACATTTTGCTCTTTCAGTATGATCAGTTGTGCTTTCCTCCATCAAGTTTATGTTCTTGATGCCTCTTAGCCATCCCTCCCAATTCCTCTCTGATCCGGACAGGGATGACTTGGATCTTCTAAGCCCATAGTTCCATCGCTCCGGCTGTAAGAGCTTTCTCTCTTTGTGTTCAGGGATCAGTCAGCTTTGCACAGAGGAGACTCCAGGCACAGGAAGTGGAGGGGGTGGAGGATGAGAGTGGAAGGTTTCCTTGAGGGGCTGGAGACCCAGTTCTGGTGTTTGAGTCTTTTCAGAGCTACAGTCACAAGAGAGACTTGGCTTTACTTAGAAATGAGTTGAAAAAACTTCCTCTCAATCTGGTGTCCTTCCCACTGTTCCAACCAAGGTCTGCTTGTTGGCAAAGCACCCGCTTGTCCATTGATAATCTCTCATTAGACCCTGGGGAAATGTTTAGCTAAAGTCAGTTCTCAGTGATGAACAGGGCATGTCTTTCATGTTGGTTACCCTTGTGGTGCTGCAAGCCCAAGGAACTACCTTTAATTCCCCTGTCACCAAGCTGGAGCTCCAGTGCACACTGCAGCCCAGCCAGACTTGTTTCTTTTTGTTCCTTCCTTCCTCATTCTCCAGGCCTCTGGTCACCTGGCCCTTCTCCATCCATCTGCCCTTTTTCTTCCTCCCAGGTTCACTTCTCTCTATCCTTTCCATCTGACCCTTCTCTGACTCTCTCTTCCTCTGAAAACACGAGGCACATTGGGAGCAAAAGGAGAGGGATGGAAGGGCAGTGAGGGTGCTCTGTGACACTCCGGGGAACAGCACACTGGACCTGGTCAGTGCCCCCGAGGAGAGGCTCTGTCCTGGCCTGGTATTCCTCTTGAAAACCGAAGGAAAGGGAAACAGTTGCCAGCTTTAAACTAGTTTTTCTGCCTACCTAAGTCACAGTCTCTTCCCCAGGAGCTGAGAATGACCAAGTGCCCCCTCAGTGATGACACTCATTAGAATAGGCAATTCTGCATGTCACCTGTGAATAACTTTAAAACACTGAAGAAGCTCTCCCTTAGAATTCCACTGACTGTCATATGAATGTGATTGTCCCAGGTGAGCTGTAAAAGGTCACTGCAGCGATGTGCTATTCGTCCAATACACATTTTCCCAGGAGCCCTCAGTCTCCTGTCATAGTCTGAGGATATCTGCAGTGAGGTCTACAATGACAAACTTGAACAAAACACCCTCAGTGCAGACCCATGCCTCTGGGGTTCGGGATGGCTGGGAATGGGGCCTGCTGAGTGTGCTCGTGTGGCCCTTTCTTCCCACACCCGGGTTGTGTGATGCCATCTCTGTTCTGTTTCAAGCCTCTTCCCCGGCTCTTTACGGTACCTTGTCCAACAGCACCTGGATCTGCTTCACGCCCTGCAGGAGCGAGTCCTGAAGTGGCCACGCCAAGGTGTTCTTGGAGATTTATTCCTGAAGCTGACAAATGATGAGGTAAGGCGGGGTCCCCCTCCCCAGACTTCAAGTCTATGGTCTGTGTCTCATTTTTCTACTTCTCTTAGTGGAGAATCTGGAATCAGCGAATCCCAGAGTCAGAGAAACCACTAGATCCTGTCTAACCTCCTTCATTCCATGGGCAGATCACGGAGTAAGGTGCAGGCAGATTAAACAAATCACCCCGTGAGCCAGGGCGCTGGAGATCTGACGGGAGCCCTAAGCTAGGTCTTCTAACTTCTGGTGCAGAACTTTCCACTACACTACAACTGCCTCTGCTCAGTACACATGTGTGTATATAGATGTATGTATAAATACTTGTGTGTGTGTGTGTGTGTATAAAACACACATATATACATATAAATACATGAGGGTTTGTATATATGTGTGGATTTTCTTTTTCTTTTTTTTTTTTGAGTTGGAGTCTCACTCTGTCGCCCAGACTGGAGTGCAGTGGCCGCTCCTGGCCACCGCAGCCTCGACCTGCTGTGCTCCGGCGATCCTTCCGCCTCAGCCTTCCAAGTAGCTGGAATTACAGGCACGCACTACCATGCCCGGCTAATTTTTTGATTTATTGTAGAGATAAGGTTTCACCAAGTTGCCCAGGTGGGTCTCAAACCCGCGGGCTCAGGCAATCTACTCACCTCAGCCTCCCAAGGCGTGGGATTACAGGCTGAGCCACCGAGCCGGCTTACGTGTGGATTTTCACACACAATTTTCATTCCTTAGAGATTTTTAAAAATGTGGATGGGTGGCTATTTGTCTTGAATCTTTCTCTCTCTCCCTCCCTCCTCCCTCCCTCCCTCTCTCTCTCTCTCTTCTCTTTCTTTCTTGAGACAGGGTCTCCCGTTGTTTCCCAAGCTGGAGTGCCGTTGCACAATTGCGGCTCACTGCAACCTTGACTATCAGAGCTCCGGTGATCTTTCACCTCAGCCTCCTGAGTAGCTGAGACTACAGGCGTGCACCACACCACCTGGCGAATTTCTTTTTTAACTTTTTTGTAGAGATGAGGTCTTGTCATGTTGCCCAGGCTGGTCTCCAACTACTGGCTTCAAGTGATCCTCCCACTTAAGCCTCCCAAAATGCTGGGATTGTAGACATGAGCCACTGCACCTGACCGGTTTTCAGCTTCTTGAAGAAAAAGTGCTGCATCTTGAAGTCTCTATAACAGTCTACAAATAAATATGATCCAAGTTGCAGATTCAGATGCTCACAGGGCCAGATAGTGACATACATGATGGAGTGAGCCAATATGGACTGGTGGGATGTGCCGACATGGGCACGTGAGTTGTTCTACAAGGACTGGCCGCTCAGATGGATCCAACGATCATGGGGTGGGCGAAGGACTGGAGTTGCCAGATCTTCTGGTATTTTTAGAATAGCTGGAAATCCAGAATTGTGTGGCAATTTTCTTATTTTAAAAATATTGTGTGGGCTAATTACAAGTGGTCTGCAAGCCAGTTTTTGCCTGCATTCAATTTCTGTACATTTAATGATTCTCAACTGTGGGTAACAATCAAGTTTACACGTTATCTACTTGCGTAGGCTCGAGTGGATGTGCTGCTCGCCCTCTAATGTCACCTTGACATTGTCAGCCTTCCGAGTAGCTGGAACTATAGGCACGCGCTACCACGCCCGACTAATTTTTTTTGATTTATTGTAGAGATGAGGTCTCGCCAAGTTGCCCAGGCAGGTCTCAAACCCGTGGGCTCAGGCAATCCACTCACCTCGGCCTCCCAAAGTGCGGGATTACAGGCTGAGCCACCGAGCCTGGCCCAGTATGCTTTCTTTAGCTGAAGTTATTATAACTGTGGAAGCTGAGAATTATCTTTCCTGAGGGGAAATGCCTAGGCAAATGTGCAATTTGTGGAAAGGCACAATTCGTAGAGAACTTGAGAATCACTGGTCTATGAGGTGGGCTGGGCGAAGGCCCCTCATTTGGATGCAGGTTATTGAAGTGAAAGGGAATTATCAAAATGAAATACGCACCTTTCTTATTGGACAATATAACGATACTTTTTCAACTTACATGTCCCCTCTCTCTTCCTTTGGCTTATTATTTCACTTTCTCTCATTAATGCAGGGCTGTTGAGTTTTTATTACTGAGCTGTAGGGATATTTACCTTAAAACCAAAAAGCTTTTTTATTTTGTTTTGCTTTTTGTAGTCAAGTCATTCTGTTGTCCAGGCTGAAGTGCAGTGGCTTGATCATGGCTCACTCTAGCCTTGACTTCCTAGGCTCACGCAATCCTTCTGCCTCAGTCTCCTGAGTAGCTGGGACTATAGGTGTGCAGTGCCATGCCTGGCTAAGTTTTTTTGTAGAGACAAGGTCTTTGCTATGTGCCCAGGCTGGTCTTGAACTCCTGGGCTCAGGCAACCCTCCCACTTCAGCCTCCCAAAGTGCTAGAATTTCAGGTGTAAGCCACTGCATCTGGCCCTCCTCAAAACCTTTTTCAGCATGAATTTTTAAAAAAACCCAAAGACATTAAATAAAGAACACATTACATGAATGATTAAAATCATCTCTGCAACATACTCTTTTTTAATATACATGACTCTGTAAAAATATTATCATTCCTGTTTTCAGGTTCTTACCATGCATTTTGTTTGTTTTACAGAATAACTTCCTGGATTACTATGTTGCCTACCTGCGGGACCTGCCTGAGTGCATCTCCCTGGTTCATGTTGTGGTTTTGAAGGAGGTAAGTTAACTCGAGGTGCCATCCTTTGTAAAACTGAACATGTCATCTACTTGTAGTTGCTCACCTGGTCAATATAGTCCATGCACTCTGAGCTTGTTTTCCAGGCTGGGGAATGGCCGGAACAGAGCCACTGTCCTTCTACTGGGGTTCAAGGAGCCCACGCAAGGACCAGTGTCATTGAGTGGGTCTTTGCCGTGCCTTACTGACCCTCTGTTCTGCTCCATTGGAGTGACAGACAAACAACAGGTGTTCTGCAGAGAGATCTTTAGGCTGCACTTATGAGGGCGACCCCCTCCAAAAAAGCAGAACCATCTTTTAAAGGGCGGACCCCTTATAGTACAGGCTTCTCCCACTAAGTGTTCTAGGAGCCCATTGACATCAGTGTATGAGCTAGTGTTGTTGTAAGAGGCTGCATTTGGCTTTGGTGAATTTTTTGGGAGATTTTTTTCAATGCATTCGCCCATTTCATGATGGGTGATTTACGAGCACACCTGCCCATACCGTCCCGCACTGAGTGTTCAGTAATTTTTGGCCAAAAAATGGCACAACCCCCAGGCCCCACCCTCCCTAGCCACCCGATTTCGTCCTGCGCAACATTTTTTTGTTTCTCTGGATGAAAAAAGTCCTCAAAGGGAATGTGGACTTTTGCCCATGTGGAAGAGGTGAAATAAAAAATGGCAGAAGCACTAGAAGGCATCAAAATGGTCAAGTTAAAAAACTATTTTGGGTAGTGGACAAAACATCTCGATAGGTATACTGCATCAAAGAGAGTACTTTGGTGTTCGAAATTTAAATACGTAGGAATACACAATCTTTATAAACAAATTCCAGGAATTTGGGGGTCCCACCTTGTATGTACATACTGCAAGTGATAGGTGTTTTTCAGGCTCAGAAGATACGAATGTGAATATTAAACTCAATTGTCCTCTCAGCTTATCAGACCCTAAGGGGATTCTAGTCCTGTGCTTTTGAGTGCTGCTGCTGCAGTGACATAATTGGTGCTCAGTAAGCAAAGTCACATGTAAAACCATTCGAATTACTGTAGGTCAGTAGGAAAAACCTGTATCAGGAGCCCCACAGGTGAGAGGTCATCACGTTTCACAGGTGAGGAGGGGCTCTGTCTTACTAGCTTTCTGCTTCAACCCCCCCGCCCCCAACTCCCAGCTCAGCACAGATGTCTACCACATGTCAGCATCCAGCAAATATCTGGGGAAGGAAAGGAAGGGGAGGAGAGGGAAGGGGCGTGGAGAAGGTCCCACGTGTGTTCTGCTGCCAGGTCCGCTGCCTGGTTTCTAATCACACTCCCTTCCACCCTCTCATGAGCCTCCCAGCCACCCCTCAGAGCCTGTTAGTGAAGCCCCGTAATGATGCTTCCTGGAGAACCTTAATGAATTCACGCCATCTGATGTAACTTGTTGCGTGCCCCCTTCCATCTAGTGCTGTGCTAAGATGAGGGGGAGGAGAGGGCAGGTTGGAAACTCAGGCGGGTGCAGAAGATGAATGTGACATGCTCCCTGCTGGAGGAGCATCGTCTGCTTGGGTGTGGCCCTGCACTAGTGGCCTCTCCAAGGGACTGGTGCATTATGACAGCCTCTGGGAAGGGAATACTCTGGTAGTCGATCCCTCCTACTCTGGTGGGGATGACTCTGGGGTTCTGCTGCCAGAGCAGGAGGGACACGGAAGAGTGACTCCGCCTTTCTTTCATTCAGGGTGATGAAGAGATTAAATCTGATATCTACACTCTGTTTTTCCACATCGTCCAGCGCATCCCTGAGTATCTGATACATCTGCAGGTAGGCATGGCCGGGCAAGCCACCAAACTATGTCCCTGCTCAACTGTGGTTTGTGGCTTCCAACTGAGAAACGCTGTTTGGGCTCAAGCATCATTCTATTTCAACGTGTTTACCTGGCTTAGGTCGTTAAGATTCCCCTGCCCCATAATATCTTGTGGCATGAGCTAAAATCTCTATTTCTATAAATTTTTGGCTCATGATGTCTATTTGTGAAGTTCTATCTTTATTTACTGGTGATGTCCACCTCGGCTGATCCAGGATGTTTCTCTGACCACTCTTGCTAGACTCTGAGCACCCATCCAGCCTCTTCTGCTTGGATCTTCAGCCACCTAAATGCCACCTCTAAACATCTATCTAACCTGCCCACTTAAGCACAGTCCTGACAACTTTCTTTTGGCTTGGGTCCAAGGCTCTGTCACCCAGTGCTATGCTTGATGTCACAGAAGGGGCATGAGCCGATGAGCTGACTTCTTCACACCATTTTCCTAAGGGCTGTAGCATCTGAGAGAAAGGAGAGTTGAAGGAGGGGCTCATCACCGTCTCCCCCCGCCCCCGCTTGTCCTGGTGGAACTGTTGAGTGGTCTTCTTCAGCAATTCAGTGAAAGCGTCTTAGAAATGCTTGGGATTATCTCAGGTAGAAGTAGCCCAGTATCAATACTGAAAAGACTTTCACTTCTATGTGGTTTTAGATCCTGAAAGCATTTTGTCACAACGATCTTATTTAGCCTCTTCAACAAGCCCATGAAATGGGTATTATCATTTTTTTCCATGAAAAAACAAAGGGCTAAAGAAGTTAAGTGAATTGCCCAAGTTAACACACTTAGTAGGTGAAAACTCTAGGACTGAAACCCAGGCCTCGCAAGCAGTAGAATACGCAAAGAAGCCCTGGCTCTGCTGTCTGACTTGAGTCCAAATCTTGCCTTCATTATTCACGAGATATGTGACCTCATGAAGGACACTTAACTTCTCCGTACCTTGACTTCCCAACTTGTTGAATGGAGGTCATAAATGTGCCCTCCATTAAGCAGGTTGTGGTAAACATTAAATAAGATAATATACGTAAAAGGCCTAGTACCCAGCCATAGGAAGTACTGAGTAAATGTTCGCTCTCCCAAATCCAAGTCACAGGCATGTTGCTCCGCAGCACAGTAGGCAATATCATAGGAGGGGCCACCAAGCTTGACCACAAACACCCCCTACCTGGCCTGCCTTGATGCCTGATGTTTTCACCATTAGTCTGACTCATGTGAGTCAAGGCCTTGCTTATAGACAGGCACTGTTAGAATGCCTCCATTACTTCAGAGATCTAATTAGTAGATGCTTCTAACTTTTCAGATGACATTATTCTATGTTCACATCCAGCTCAAACAGGAGCATTAGTGACTTATTTCCCCTTGATGTGATGGACATAGAGCAAGTGTGACCTTTCAGCTTATGATTAAATGGACCATACATATTGTTGCTAGTTGTGTGGATTAAACGGCTACCAAATCACCCAATGGTTCAAGATAAGATGCAGAAGAGACAAATTTTCGTTCTAATTAGGCAATGTGCTTCCTTTTTTCCTTCATCCAGAATGTCCTGAAGTTCACAGAGCAGGAACACCCTGACTATTATCTGCTACTGGTGTGTGTTCAGCGCCTCCGAGTGTTTATCTCACACTACACCCTGCTGTTTCAGTGCAATGAGGACTTGCTTATTCAGAAACGGAAAAAGCTCAAGAAGTAAGGTTCTGATGGTGCAGTCTAGGGGGTGGACCAAAGGCTTCGAGAACAGGGATACAGACTTGTCACTGTGGGTGTCTGTCACAAGTAAAAGGACTGTGTGTTAAGTGGCTGAAATGCAGTGATGGGAAGTAGAAGGGAAGAGAGAAGGGGACGGGGAGGGAAGAGAGATGGCCAGGCTGGCTACAGAGGGAGATACCTATTATCTGGAGGAAATTAGCAAAAAAGCCCCTTCACTCCACTGCCTAGGCAGACCCCTTCTTATCTCATATGGGATCCCCAAGACCCTGCAATTATCTTCTGGAGGGCAGGCCCCTTGTAGTACAGGCTTCCCTTGCGAGGTAAGTGTTCTAGGAACCCATTAGCATCAGTGTACCAGCTAGCATTGTTGTGAGAGGCTGCGTTTGGCTTCAGTGATTTGTTTTTGGAGATTCTTTCAACATATTTGCCCATTTCATAATGGGTGATTTATGAGTGCACCTACCCACACAGCGCTGACTATTCAGTAGTTTTTGGCCAAAAGCAGCATGACCCCATGCCCCACCCTATTTACCCAATCTTATCCTGAGCAACATTTTTTTTTAAGTGAGAAAGGATTTATTGAGAGGACAGAAAAGCTCCCACAGTGGGAGGGGACCCGAAGGGGTAGCCCCACATTTTCTCTCTCCTCCGGATGAAAAAAGTTCTCAAAGGGAAAAGTTTGGCTGAGGTGGAAGAGGTGAAACAAAAAACAGCAGAAGCACTAAAAGGCATCAAAATTGATGAGTTCAAAAACTGTTTTGAGCAGTGGAAAAACTGTCTCAATAGGTGTATTACATCAAACGGAGAGTACTTTGAAGGTGACTGAAGTGTAAACATGTAAGAATACACACCTTTTTACAAGTAGATTCCGGGATTTTTTGAATCCCCCTCGTATATATGGCAGAGCTTCCTAATGACCTAGATTTCCTTCAACTTCCTCCCAACTCGTGGAGGAAAACAGAATCACTTCTGTGGGTGCTTCAGACCCTCCCAAGTGAGGGCTCCTTTGATGGAAAACGTCTCTCCCTCCCAACTCCTTCTGCCAACTTTTCAGCCAGTTTATCAGCTTCCCTGCTCCTGTCCCGTGGCCAGTTTTTACTCTATGATGTAAGCAACTTAGTTTGCAGAGTGCCCGGGAGATAGAAAGACTTCCACAGGAGGCTTCATCCGATAGACAGCTCTTTCTTGGCATAATCTAAAGACTTCCACAGGAGGCTTCATCCTATAGACAGCTCTTTCTTGGCATAATCTGTGTTCAGAGATCAGGTTTCCCACCGTACAGCCTGAAAATTATTACTTCTATCCTGTTAGGTCTTCGATGGCAAAGCTGTACAAAGGGCTGGCTTCCCAATGTGCAAATACCGGGCAAGATGCC
>CAUYQG010016925.1:0-14014 GCA_963574415.1 Tarsius wallacei
CTTTTTTTTTTTTTTGAGTTGCAGTCTCACTCTGTCACCCAGACTGGAGTGCAGTGGCCGCTCCCGGCCACCGCAGCCTCGACCTGCTGGGCTCCGGCGATCCTTCCGCCTCAGCCTTCCAAGTAGCTGGAATTACAGGCATGCGCTACCACGCCCGGCTGATTTTTTGATTTTTATTGTAGAGATGATGTCTTGCCAAGTTGCCCAGGCGGGTCTCGAACCCGCGGGCTCAGGCAATCCACTCACCTCAGCCTCCCAAGGCGCAGGATTACAGGCTGAGCCACCGAGCCCAGCTTGTTTACATCTTTAAAAGGTTACAATTTGGAGGTTTGTATGTGGGGGACTTAAGATATTCACTCATCTCTCTTTTTTTTGTGCTTGCTGATGTGTCTATTGGGTTAGGCTGGGGGTGGAAGGGGTGGGGAGAGGACTTCAGACTTTAACAGGGTATAAGCAAAAAAGTGAAAACTGATTTTGACAGAAAATACTAATTCTCAAGCTTTTAGAATCTTGTGGAATAGAGGCTCTGATAAAGATCCCGAGAATTGTTGGACAGTCCTGTATTGAACCTATACTCCATGAAAGGTCAAACTGGGAAGTTTGGATTCAATCAGTATTCATTCATTTCTTGT
This sequence comes from Tarsius wallacei, assembly GCA_963574415.1. Taxonomy (NCBI): domain Eukaryota; kingdom Metazoa; phylum Chordata; class Mammalia; order Primates; family Tarsiidae; genus Tarsius; species Tarsius wallacei. The sequence goes on from CAUYQG010016925.1 coordinate 633, forward strand.
GCTGGGACATCAACTGGATTTTGCCCTTGGACATTGGAGACCTCTTGGTTCTTGGGTTTTCAGACTCAAACTGGGACTCATTAGCTCCCTCATTTTCAGGCCTTCAGACGGAATGACACCTTCAGCTCTCCTGATTCTTCAGATTGCAGAAAATAGATTGTGGGACTTCTCGACTTCCATAATTGCATGAGGCAAGTCCCATAATAAATCTATCTATCTATCTATCTATCTATCTATCTATCTATCTATCCATCCTTTCATCCATCCACCCACCCATCCATCCATGTACATATCTCCTACTGGTTCTGTTTCTTTGGAGAACCCTAAGATACTTGAGCGTGAGGGATTGTTGAGGACATCAAGGTAGTGTCCTGATAATAATAATGATGGTGATGATAATAACAGTACTAACTCAAACTCTCCAGGGTCAAGAACTGCGCCTTCTGTGTCACCCTCTTCTCCTGCCCAGGCGCACAGAAGTGAGGCTCAGGACACGATTTTCCACACATGTCTGAACCAGTTCCCTGTGATGGGTCAGCGCCACCGTTATGACTTTTTTTTTTTGAGTTGGTGTCTCACACCATCGCCATGCTTAGGTGATTCTTCCACCTCAGCCTTCCAAGTAGCAGAAACTACAGGCACACCCTACCACACCCAGCTAATTTTTGATTCATGGTAGAGATGTGGTCTCACCAAGTTGCCCGGGCTGGTCTCGAACCTGCAGGCTCAGGCAATCCACTCGCCTCAGTCTCCCAAAGTGCTGGGATTACAGGCTGAGCCACCAAGCCTGGCCACCTTTATGACTTCTTAACAAGCCGAAGGGCAGACTTGCATTCCTTTCCCAGGCTGAACCACTCCTCTCCTGTGACCATCTACTATTCCAGTTCTGCCGAGGGTCTGGTGCCCTGTAGGTGTTCAATAAATATTCTTTGACTGAATGGATGAATAAGGCATATTTGCTATTACTAGTCAGTTCCCCTACAGACTCCTCTGTTACACGTTTTCATAGAACAACGTTCCTTTTCTCTCTGGAAGAATTATTCAATCATTGTTTGGCATTGGGATGGTTTTACAAATGGCCACTGGCCAAGAGTGATGGCTCTCGCCTGTAATCCCTGCACTTTGGGAGACCGAAGTGGGCGTGTTGTTTGAGCCCAGGAATTCACAACCAACCTGGGCAACATAGTGAAACCTTGTCTCTACAAAAAAAAAAAAAAAAAATTAGCTGGGCATGGTGGCACGTTCCTGTAGTCCCAGCTACTTGGGATGCTGAGGTGGAAGGATTGCCTTCCTTCCAGGAGCCCAGGAGGTGGAGGCTGCCATGAGTCATGATCGTGGTGGTCAGGCCACTGCACTCCGGCCTGGACAACAGAGTAAGACCCTGACTCAAAAACGACCAACCAACCAACCAAAAAAACAACAAAAAATGGCCACCAATACTCTTTCCATTGAAAGATGGGACTTTGTCTGCTCCTCTTGGATCTAACATCCTAATATAATATGATTGACTTTGTCCCCTTGCTCTCTGGACGCTCCCTTTTGGAATGAGGTCTCTGGGAACACAGCCATCAGGCTGTGAGAGACCCAGGCCACCCAGGGAGGCCACATGTAGTATGCCACTCAGACAGTCCCAGTTCAGCCTGACCCTCTACTCATCACAGCTCAGATGCCAGGCCTGTGAGTGACGGAGCACCAGAGGATTCCGGACCCCACTTGCATGAGTTACCCCTAAATCGCACATCTTTCAGGTGAATTCCCAAACAGAGACAAGCCACCTCTTCTCTTCCTGTCCAAATTCTTGACCACTGACTCTGTGAGCATAATAAAGTGATTATGGTTTTCCAGTACAAAGTTGGGATGATCTGCAGTAGTACCTGGAGTTTCCTTGGCTTGTCTGCTACTCTAAGATGTCATCTCTCTGAGGGCAGAGTGGGGGCTGATTTCCTCACTACTCCTGGGACTAGGTTGAGGTCAGCCAAGTGTCTATGGTACAACATTTAAGGAAGCACCCAGTTTCAGGGTCAAGGGAGTGCAAGATGAGCATCTGAGGGAAAGAGTTCCCTTAAATTTAGAGCCTTAAGTGACTTTCTTGCATCACCCTAGTTCTGGCCCTGATTCTTGCAGAGTGCCTGGCCCATCGTTGACACCCAATACATATTAAATATTAGATGAATGAATGAATGAAACAGACCCTGAAATGATGTGTTCCTTGGAGTTGATAATGGAAGGAGTAAGCACTGGACTTGGAATCAGAGGGAGATAAAGTTGAACCTCAGTGCTGTGCACGAGTTGTGGAAACCCGAGCAAGTTGCTTAGCTTCTCAATGCCTGTGGCCATACTACTGTCCCAGAGAGTTGCTGTGATGTGTAAAGGTGATAATGTGTATGTACAGGGCCTGGCATGCACAGGCACTCAATACATGTCATTTTCTTTCTGCTTTCCCGTCCTCTAAAGCAGGCAACAGTTCAGCAATTTTTCACAAAACTATCTGATGGAGAACTCTGCTGGGTGCTACCTTCCAGAGCATTGAGAGGGTCACAGTTTGGTAAATCCTGTTTTTGCCCCAGTAGAAAGTTTGTTTTCATTTGTTTGCATTTTTTTTTTTTTTCCTTTAGCAGAGAAGCAGTATATTGTAGTAGTTAGAATCACAGAAATCAGAGACAATTCGGTTTGGGTTAAAATCCTAGCCCTCTGCCACCAACGTTTTATAACCAGCCTAAAGGTATTCAATTTTTTTTTTAATTTTTATTTTTTGAATGTAATTCATTTCATTAGGGAAAATTTGAAAAATAGATGGCATAAAAAACAATCAAGCAAACAAAAACCTCACACTTGATCTTATTACATGAGACAACTATTGCTAACATTTTGGTGCATTTGGTTTAAACATCTAAATAGCAGAGATAGCAATGCTGCATATAAATTCACATTCAAAAATAAAAATAGGAGGGGGCACAAAAAATGCAGAATTATCTTAGCCTAAAGGCATTTAACTGAACCTCAGTTTCTTCATATGACAGCTGCAAGCAAGAACTCTAAAATCTCAGTGGCCAGACAAAAGAACCATTTAGTTCATGATCATATTACAGTTCAATACAGGAGTATTCAGCAGGTGGCCTTCCTCCTGGAGGGTGATTCATGAACCCAAGTTCTTTGCATTTGGTGGTTCCACCATCCTCTAGGCCTCAGGGTCTTTGGCTGGATCCTCTGCCTCTACTGGCAGAAGAGGAGTCAGAAGCTTTGCAGGGGAGATTTTTTATGGGCCTGATCTGGAAGTGGCACATGCCACTTCCCCCTATATTCCATGGGCATAACCAGACACAAGGTTTCACCTACCTGCAAGAGAAGCTGGGAAGTGGGGTTCTAGCTGGGTGCTCAGGAAAAGGAGCAATGTATAACAGTCTCCACCATACCTCATCTGTTAAAGAAAGCAAAACTTAGAGACAACCAAGAGGGCTGTTGGGAGATTTAAATGAGATAATAAATATGTGCAGAGTGCTCAGTGCAGATCCTATCCTAGAATGAGTACTTAATAAGTGGCAGCTATTTGGGTCATTATTCACATGTGTGTCAGTACCAGTCTTTATCTACCGTGGAGGATAACTAGAACATTGGAAGAAATATATCCCCAGAGTGTGCTATGGTGACTTTGCTCCCAAGAGCCAGGTAAGATCCCTTCTTATCAATAGCAATGAGCACAAACACAGCACTGCGTAGGCTAGGGTCTGAAAATGAACCAAAATTGAGCCTTGTCAGAAAACTTGTTCTCACTCAGTGTAAGTGACAGACTTTGGACTTGGACCCAAGGTCTGCCATACAAATAAAATGTGTTAAGTATCTAGGAGGAAATATTTCTTAATTTTTGCTAAAGGGATTGATGAAGCTATTTGGAGGATGTCTCGATGACACCACAATGTTTTCCAAAAGGTGAGACGGCAGGAAAAGGTTCTGTAAGGGAAAGCACCAGTGTGAGAAAAGGCATGGAGAGATCAGATACAATTCAAAAAACGACAAATGATTCAAGTGGCTGCAACAGAGTGTGTGAACATTGTGAGAAATACAGTGATTACCGCCGGCAGGGACAGACATAGGAGATTCGTATGCTATCATGAGCAATGCTGGCTTTATTCTGTGGGCAATAGGGAGCCATGAATGGTTTAGGGCTCTCAGCAGCATTATTGTGACAATGACACTGGGAAAACTTTCACACAGCTATCATTTTATCCTTATTACAACCCTGAGAGCTAAGTAAGACAGGTACTGTATTCCTCTTTTACAGATTATAGAACTGAGACCAGAAATTGTCTGGCCGGTATCCTAGCATTAGTAAATAGTTTCAATTGCAAAATCAGTGGGCTGGACTAGAAACTCTTTAATATCCTCCTTCTGTGTCAGGTTTTTATTCAACTATGCTACATAACAAATGGCTCCTAAGTTTCAGTGGCATACAACACAAATGTGGATATTTTCAGCTCGTGGTTATATGAGCTGATGAGGCAGCTCTACGTCAGGCAGTAGATTGGGTCTAGATTTTCCCAGTGTCTCTTATCTTTCTTGGACCAATGGCTTCTTAAGGCATGCTTTTTTCATGCTTACAGCAGAAACAAAAGACAGCAATTCAAACACACCAACACACTTAGGTCCTGCTCACGTCACAACTGCATGGGTCAAATCAATGGCCCACTCCAGTGTGTAGGGACAGAGAAGTAGTGTGCCCCTGTGAAGCCATGGGAGGGAGAATATAATCCTATAGAAGGAATGGAGGGAAGGATTGGAATGATATCTTAATGGCCACACTCCCATTGTTAATGCTCAGAGATTCTTTTTTTTTTTTGAGTTGGAGTTCTGCTGTCGCCCAGGCTGGAAAGCATGTGCCTGTGGCACACTCACAGGCACCTCAATGTTGACCTGCCGGGCTCCGGCGATCCTTCTACCTCAGCCTTCCAAGTAGCCAGAACTATAGGCACACGCTACCACGCTCAGCTAATTTTTGATTTATTGTAGAGATGAGGTCTTGCCAAGTTGCCTGGGTTGGTCTTGAACCCGCAACCTCAGGCAATCCACTCGCTTTGGCCTCCCAAAGTGCTGGGCTTACAGGCTGAGCCACCGAGCTCAGCCTGCTCAGTGATTTTTAGTGGAAAAGCTCATCATTCCGCCACGCAGCTTAGGAGTTGGGAGCCATGAAGAAGGATCTGCTGTGTGTAAGTGGACATGTAGTGGAATCCCAGCATACAAACACTTAAGCCACACAACCATATAACATACACAGATAGACACACAGAACAATGTAAATGGTGTAGGTGATTGCACCCGGCATTTTCCAGGGTGAGCCTGTGTTCTAGGGCCTTCTCTAGCATGAGCACCCCATCATGGGAAGGAAGGAAATGAAGGCATTTTGTGGCCTTCATACTCATGAGCTCAACTGAAGAAAAAGTAACTTGTTCTCTGGAAGAAAAAAAGAAAATTGGGTTGTGCTGGATTTGTTGAAATACGGTACCACCGCACACTTTCAGGGGATTTCAGAGATTTTCAGGACAGAAGACCATTGTGGAAGCCTTGCTGTGTGATGGGTCAGAGCAGAAATTGGCAGTTAATCATAAAAAATCAACCAAAATGGAGACTCTTTATAAAATAATACATATGCATATATTATAAATGCTTTAAAACATTTAGACATGGTAAGTGTACATTTTCTTTACCAGTCTTTTGATGTGGAACTAAGGCTTTTCTTGGAGTTTGGGTTTGCTCTTTGGAGTTCTAGCCTCTCTTTCTTGCCTAAGCCAACTGCACATCATTTACGATTTCCAATTGTGGTTTTTTAAAAAGTGAAGTGAGATCTTAAAGACACTTGCAGAACAATCAGAATGGAAAACTCTTTGAGGATTTTTATGTTTTTTCCCAAATCTTTTATATTGTCTTGTTTGCACTTAATATTTTTCTTCTCAATTTTATGGGGGAATAATTTACATATAATAAGCTGCATCTAGTTAAAGCACACAATCCAATTCCTTTTATAGTTGCATACGGTTTTATACATCTATGAAAACACCATCAAACTACAATGTGTTTCCAGCACCTTCCCTCACCCTCAAACAATTCCTTAATTTTAAGGACTCTTGTTTTAAGCAACTTACCAATATCTTTCATGGACACCATAATGCTCTCTTTTCTTTCTCCTATTTCATTGGTTGCCATTTTTTTCTTTTCTTTTGAGAGACAAGGTCTAGTTTTGTCAACCACACTAGATACAGTGGCATGCTCATAGCTCTCTGTAGCCTCAAACTCCTGGGCTCAAGTGATCCTCCTGCCTCCAACTCCTGTTAGGACTGCAGGTGTACACCACCACACCTAGTTCTTCATTTACTTATTAATTTTGAGTTGGGAGTCTTACTCTATCACCCAGATTGTCACGATCTCGACAACCACGGCTCACAGCAACCTTGGTCTCTGGGCTAAGGCAGTCCTTCCACCTCAGCATCCCCAGTAGCTGAGACTACAAGTGTGTGCCAAGATGCCTGGCTAATTTTTTCATTTTTTGTAGAGACGAGGTCTTACTATGTTGCTCAGGCTGGTCTCAAACTCCTGGGCTCAAGCAGTCCACCCACCTCTGCCTCCCAGAGTGCTGAGATTACAGGTGTGAGCTACCACACCCATCAATTATTATTATTTTTGATTTGGAGTCTCACTCTGTTGCCGAGGCTGGAGTGCAGTGGCATGATCATGACTCACTGCATCCTCTGTCTTCTGGGCTCAGGCAATCATCTTGCTTCAGTCTCTTGAATAGCTGGGATTACAGGAGCATGCCACCACCACCCTCTCGGCTATTTTTTTTTTTTTTTACATTTTTTGTAGAGATGAGGTCTCACTATGTTGCCTAGGCTGGTCTTGAACCCCTGGGCTCAAGCAATCCTCCTGCCTTGGCCTCTCAAAGTGTTGGGATTATAGGCATGAGCCACCACGCCCGACTGGTTGCCATTCTTTTCAATTAAATTAGATAATTGCAATGTCATGACCTAAAAAGATTTGTGTGCAAATCTGGTAGAATCATGGTAAGCTTTAAACTCAACTGGGGAAGCAAAAGTGATGGAAACACTAGATGGTAGCCTGCTAATCCTGAGCATTCAGACAGCGGTGGGCATGCACATCCTGAGATGATTTACAGAGAGCAGAGAGTAGCCAGTGGATCGGAGTCAGCTAGGAGAGATTGATTAGGCAGCCTCTACTCAGGGCTGCCACATACCACTGTCCAGTTTGTGCACTGCGCAAAGCGTCACCTAAGAGGACAAATGGTGGTAAAAATCTTGCTGGAACTGCTCTTTCCAAGCCCTGTGCTCTGCTGCAGATTCTGCTGTCCAGAGGAGGCACTTTTTCTAATTTGTCTACCTAAAGGGGGCGCCTTTTTCTAATTTGTGCCAATAGCTAGCGCCAGTCCCTCTTTACTCTATTGGTGACTTTGACCTTGACCTAGACGGCAAACAAGTTGAGGCAATGCTGAATCATCACAGCGATCCTCAATGGATCCAACAACACAACAACACTCAATGTTCTCACAATGACCCATTCCAAATCCCAAGGAATGTTTAGTCTCCCGGAGCGATTCCTTTTGAGGGAATTGTCACTTCTCCCAGCCCAGGCCAGGACACTGCTTGATTTGGAGGACTCTCTGGGACCCTGACTTTCTTCTGATGGGAAATACAAGATCTGCAGTGGAATCCTGCTGTCTCCTTCGTTCAATCTGATGGTTGCTAGGAGACCTGCCAGACTCAGCATCAGGTCAAAGGCAGCCTCTACTCAGGGCAGTCTCATGGTCTTGACAAACCTGCTGCACCCTTTTTTGTGGTGGTTCATCCTTATTCCTGGCTCCTGAGCCCAAGTATCTTATCTAGCTTTCTCATCTGCATTGTGGGGAGGAATAGAGAAGAAGGAAGAAGAATGTTGCCTTCATTGCCTGTGTTAGGTAGAATTTTTTAGGTCAAGTGACAGAAACCCAATTCATATTGCCTTACGTGGAAAAGGGACATAATGATTGGTTCAGGTAATTGAGAGTCCAACTGTGTACTTCAGGCCCAGCTCGATCCAGGAGTTCAAGTGATGTCAGCAGGAGCCAGCTCTCTTCATGCCTTGGTTGTGCTTTCCTCTGGATTGCTTCTTTTCAGACAGCCTTTCTCCACCTGGTGGCAAAGTGGCTACCAGCAATGGAAGACTTGTACCCTTCTTGCTTAAAACTCCAGTGGGAAACCATGTCAACTTTTCCAGTGCCTGAAAAATAAATGTTGAGAGGGCTCTGATTGGCCAGTTTGGGTCATGTGCCTGCTCCCAATAGGGTCAGGCCCATATGAACAGCATGGACCCATTAGGGTTATAACTAAAAAGGGATTCCATCAGAGAAGAAAATAATGTTCACTGCCTTCACAATATCTATGTGCATAAGTGCACAAACACACACACGCACGCATTGTACTTGACAAAGAATTACAGTTTAAGCTCTTAAACTCAATCAATGCATACACATTAATTGGGATTATTAAATGTATTTACTGCAACCAAATATCTCCCTCTGTCACTGACTAGCGTCAGCAAGAAAGATTCACTCTGCTATTTGAAATACCCAACTGCTACCTTCTTTCAGAAATCAAAAGGCAAATTATCTTCCTTTTATTAATCATCTCTTTTCTTACAAGATTTCACCTTTTGTTTTTCTGCACTTTACAAGGAGAAGGTGTGTTTTTATGCCATGTGTAGATCTTGGCGGTTAGCGGAACCCTTTGATTTTTAAGCAAGAGTGAGTCCTACGTGTGCAGAGAAGGCGCCAATAGGCTGGGGACGGTACCTTTAGGTTCATGCCTTCCCCCAGCGCTGGATCGCAAGGATTGGACTGAAACTTTAAACATTTCCAGCAATACCTAGAATATGTATAATTTATAAGCCACACACCGTTGGCTGTCAAATAGGCGATTGATCTGACTCGGATCTTGTTAATTATCTTCCACATACATTACGCCTTAACAGATCTTCAGTATACTGTGTATCAATATTAATAAGATTATAAAACACTATTGATAATTAGGAACAGAAAGAGACCAGGCCTTTGATTCTGGCTGTTACAAATGCCCCTGCCTCTCTCCAGATTAGAAAGCGGCCCCTTTCCATTTAATAATATCAGATCAGAACATCCGTGTCCTAAAGTGGGTTATTAGGAGACAGCTAAGATTTGTACCAGGATGCAAGGGCTATTTGAAAATGAGCATGGGAGCCTCACTGATGTGTGAGAAATGTGTGTTTCTTGTCCACAAGAGGCATAAAGGGTGGGTGGGGCTTAAGGGGTAGCAGCACCCACTTTGATCAGCCAAATTCCTCATTTTCTTCGTCCAGACAAATCAGATTGGTTTGGTGTTGTAGGATATTCACCAGGCTGGCATTTTGTCTTGATTTCTTCAATTGGATAAAGGTGGCCCCTTTGGGAAGACAGAGAAAGGGGCTTGTGAGATGTAAGGCGGGTTTCAAGCCCATCCCATTTTGGATGGCACTTTATTTTCTATTTTTCCTCTTTGGAAGAGCCTTGTCTTTTATGTTTTTGTTGGGTTCACAAACTCATTAACATCAAACAGGCAGATCTGCCACTAACTAGGAAAACACAAGCAATTTTGCATATAAATAGAAAGCCTTGAAGCTCTGGGGTTGGGGCCAGACCTTCTCCTGGGGGGTCTCTCACCTGGCTGAAGAGGGAGCAGAGGAGAGGTGGGGGGGGAGGGGGCAGAAGGACACACTGAGGACCTCCCAACAACCAGTCCTCATGTATTTGAGCAGAGATCAGTAGCTTCCAGGCCTGGATGAACACAAGAATGCCTGGGGGAGTGTTCATTAGACTCACAGAATGCCTGATTGTGCTTAATAAACACCCTCCCCCGTGCCTTGGGAGGCTGAGGTGAGTGGATTGCCTGAGCCTGCGGGTTCGAGACACGCCTGGGCAACTTGGTGAGACCTCATCTCTACAATAAATCAAAAAAATGAGCCGGGTGTGGTAGCGCGTGCCTGTAGTTCCAGCTATTTGGAAAGCTGAGGCGGAAGGATCGCCAGAGCCTAGCAGGTCGAGGCTGCGGGGGCCAGGAGCGGCCACTGCACTCCAGTCTGGGCGACAGAGTGAGACTCCAACTCAAAAAAATAAAAAAATTTAAAAAAATTTAAAAAAATAAATAAATAAATAAACACCCTCCAGTGACTCTGAAACTAAATCGGACTTTTAGTCCATCTAGTTTTAACATGTATGATTCTTCCATCTGCAAGTGATAGAAAAGTCTACCCAAACTGTTTTAATATGAAATGCCAAACCACTGGGTTTTGTAACAGTCCAGGAGATAATCTGGCTGCTGATGGACCATATTTCCATTTCTCAGTCCAGTTCTCTGGCTAGGTCTCCTTCTTAGGGCGACTCCATCACAAGATTGCAGGATGGCAGCCATGGTTCTCTCCCTCACACCCTCTTACCCCATGACTGGGGAAAGAAAGAGCATCTCTTTTATAAACTTTCATGGAGGAGACAAACTTCTCTCTCCCAAAAGATCCCAGGAGATGGCTGCACTGTCTCTGGCTCTGGGTTTGTTACTGCTTGTACCTGAAGCAGTCACGATGGAGGTTAGGTTAAGCTTATTGGCTTAAACCCCTGGAGCTGTGGGTAAATTCAGCTTTCCCTAACTGCAAGTTGAGAGTGGAGAGAATTATTTTCAAACTGTAAACATGCTTCCGAGGAGGAAAAATGGATCTGGGGAAGCCAAGCACCAAATCCTCCAAGTGACACAGCCATATCCTGCAATAGCCCTTGTGTTTGGTCTTCTGAAAGTCCAAATGTTTGCAGTCTCAGGGAGCTAACTGCTTGTTCTCTCAGCCCCTTTAATCTTTAAACAATGCCTCAGAATGAGTTATTTAGGGTTCCATCTTAAAGATGATGTGACATCATTAAAATGGCTCCTCCCTCAATAGAGCAACTTCAGGCATTCACGGCACTTGGTACCTGGCTGAATGGACATACTCATTTATTGGGAGCCACAGAGGGAGGACATGTGATTCTACATATTTTGTGAATCTGTCTGTGTGGACAAGTCTTAAGGGCCACTTATGACCACCATTGTCAAGAAACAATCTTTCGTCAAAGTGATTCACATCCCCTCCCACTGTGGGAACTTTTCTGTCCTCTCGATAAATCCTTCTTTCTAAAAAAAAAAAAAAAAAAAAATCTACTGATCTACTGTGTCTTAGCCTCAGAGACGTGTTATTTTATTATTATTGTTGTTGTTCTTGTTGTTGTTGTTAGTAGTCTTCTCTCACAAAAAGATTTGAAGTGATTTTTAAGGAATATAACTATGGTTAAGACACTAGGAACAGGCATAGTGGCTCATGCCTGTAATCCTAACGCTTTGGTGGGCTGAGATGGGAGAATTGCTTGAGTCCAGGAGTTTGAGACAAGTCTGTGCAACATAGTGAGACCCCATCTCTGTAACAAATACAAAAAATAGCCGGATGTGGTGACACGCACCTGTAGTCCTAGCTACTCAGGAGGCTGAGGTGGGAGAATCACCTGAGCTTAGGAGTTCGAGGCTGTGGTAAGCTATGACTGCGCCATTACACTCCAGCCTGGGCGACAGAGCAAGACACAGCAAGACAAATAAACAAACAAAAGCAAGAAAATAAAGCACAGATAATGACATGGAAGCAAGAGAGAAATAGGGCACAATGATAAGAGAATGTCAGAGCAAAGTTTGCACATTGTACAAACTGGCAATATTACTAAGTTACTACAGGTGGTCTTGAATTTGAACTTCCTGGTAATCAAATCAAAAAGGTAACCATGAAGTTATAAAATTTATGTTGTCATAAAGAATATCACTTAAGGACTCAAGTGGTCCAGGACTAACTCCTGGTTTTCACTTATCCTTGCTTTATGGTTGTGGACACCTTCTTTGACAGCTCTCAGCCTCAGTTTTCTCACTGAAAAATGGAGTTAATATTCTGAGTTACTTATTATTTAGTTATTTGTTTACAAGGGAAGAGGAGGAAAGCTCTTCCATACAGGAAAATTTCAGTTCTCAATGGAGAAAGAAATATGGAAATAAAGAATCAGCATTTGGCAAACACCACAGTCATAATTCTTTATCAGCTATCAATAGACCATCAATAGAGGATAACATTAGTGGGCAAAAGTATGATGAGAAACAGTATTTAACATTGTCTTGAAGAATTTCCTCACAGGAGTTATCAATTACAAAGGGAAAGTAGTAACTTTACAGTGGAGAAAACTGGTATGCATCACCTTCATCAAGTGATCAAAGTTGACATTCTCAGTAATAAGATACAGGACATCGGCATAATGTGCCTCCTGATATGATGCACTGAAAAGGGCATAACTTTTCTTTTGTGGTATTCTTGCCAAAAATGCATAACCTGAATCTAATCTTGAAGAAATATCTGACTAATCCAAATGAAGGAACATTCTACACATAAACTGGTCAATACTCTTCAAAAGCGTTAAAGACGAACTAGCTCAGATGAAAGGAAACTGGAGACATGTTAGCTAAATACAGCATGAAATCCTGGATTCTGGATCAGAAGTACAGTAGTAGTATAATTGGTGAAATTTGAATGAGATTAGTTGTTATTAGTTATAACTAGTTATTTGTTTTGTAGATCATTTAAGTATTGCCTTGGTGTTAATTTCTTGATTTTGACTAGTTTATTGTGATTATGCAAGATATTAACATTTGAGTGGGGGATGGGTGAAGGAACGTTTTAAAAAATTAATTTTGCAACTCTTCTGTAATTTTGATTTTATTCCAAAATGAAAAGTTAAAAAGTAAAAAAAAAAAACCTAAGAGGGGTTAGTGATAGATGATCTTGCAAAGTGTTGGGAGAGACAAACATAGACAATGTCTAACTCCATTCTCAGAACAGAGAGCTCAGTCCACACTCACTCTTGCAGATGTTACTATTCATAACACATGAGTGTGAATTATTGGTGATTGCACTCTCAAGGAACTAGTGAGGGTGGCTGGTGGGTATGCAAATAAACAGGACATAATTGTAAGGGCTAACAGAGGTCAAAACAAAACAGTTGAGACTTTTTTTTTTCAGCTTAGGTGGAAAGTGTACTCATTTTTTTTTTTTTTCAGCTGGGGGTCTCACTCTGTCGCCCAGACTGGAGTGCAGTGACATGTACCTGGCCACCGCAGCCTCGACCTGCTGGCTTCTGGCAATCCTTCTGCCTCAGTCTTACAAGTAGCTGGAACTATAGGCACTAGCCACCATGTCCGGCTAATTTTTTGATTTGCCAAAATGCCCAGGAGGGTCTCGAACCTGTGAGCTCAGGCAATCCTTTGGCCTCTGCCTCCCAA
>CAUYQG010016929.1:0-20886 GCA_963574415.1 Tarsius wallacei
TGGGAATCTATGGGGGGGGGCATGGAGGGCAAGGTAGGTGGGATTAACAGTAGTCAATATCTATCTGGAAATGGGGGGACACCCCTTATCAACAAGGGTGCCTGAACAATGCATATTTGTATACCTAACCCTTAACTGTACCCCAAAATTTTAAAATTAAAAATATGTTTAAAATAAATAAATAAATAAATGGATCAAAGACCTAAACATAAAACCTCAAACTGTAAGAATCTTAGAAAATGCAGGAGACAGTCTTACAGAAATCAGAGTAGGCAACCAATTCCTGATTGAAACCCCAAGTGTCAATGCCATAGGACATAAGACAGACAAGTGGGACCTCATCAAACTGAAAAGGTTCTGCAAAGTAAAAGAAACCATCCAGAGAGTGGGGAGATGGCCCACAGAATGGGAAAAAATATTTTCTGACAAAGGCCTAACATCCAGGATCTATAAGGAAATCAAATGTGCCTAAAGGAAAAAAACAAACAGCCCCACTAAAAAGTGGGCAAAAGGCATGAATAGACACTTCCCAAAAGAAGATATACAGGCAGCCAACTGACACATAAAAAAATGCACAGCCTCACCAATCATACGAGAAATGCAAATCAAAATCACATTGAGATACCACCTAACCCCAGTAAGAATGGCCATCATTAATAAAACAAGCAACAACAGATGATGGCAAGAATATGGAGAAAAGGGAGCACTTCTACACTACTAGTAGGAATGTAAATTAGTTTAACCTCTATGGAAAACAGCGTGGTTATTTCTAAAATAACTAGAAATTGACCTTCCATATGACCCAGCATTCCCTCTACTGGGAATATATGTGGAAGAACTAAAATCATTCTACCAGAAAGATACCTGCACATGCATGTTTATTGCAGCACTATTTACAATAGCAAAAACATGAAACCAATCATGCTGCCCACTGAAACTGGACTAGATCAAAAAATGTGATTCACATACACAATGGAATATTATGCAACCTTAAAAAAGTACCAACATATGGACTTTGCAGCAACTTGGATAGAGTTAGAGTCTATAATATTCAGCGATTTGTCACAGAAACAAAGAACTGAGCTCCTCATGTTCTCACTCATATGTGAATCCTGAACACTTAATATAATACTATAAGAGAGAGATTGGCAGTAGCAGGACACTGTCAGGGGAGGGAGGTGGGGCACATAACACCAATAAAGATACCTGATCTCAAACCAGGCAAAGTGGGGACCAAAGGAAGGCCCAAACTCTACCTGTACAATGATCACTTGTATACCTAATCCTGAATTGTATCCCACTTCTTTAAAATTAAAAAAAAAAAATTAATCTTGAAGGCCATCTTAGAATCCTCCCCACAACATTGATAATTGTTTGTTCATTATGGAGTATTTTTTTGCATTGGCTACTTCTTTATTAGACTACATGTAAATGTAAAAGAAAAAAAAAAGAGGACAAAAGAGTACATAATGAAAATACATCCGTCACCCCTAAATTTTAGTTCTCTTCCTTGTTTGCTGGCAACAATGTTCTAAACAATTCTTATATATTTCCAAATTATCCTGTCCATTCATGAGCTATTAATACTGCTTTGTACATTGCTTGCTGTGCACCTAATCACCAATATATTTGATTAGCAACACATGCCTATCTACCACTCGTGTATTATAAATATTTGCATTGTAATGTTATTCCATTTCACACATGTATTTTAAAACATTCAACTTGTATTGATAGAAATGTAAGAACTTAATTATTATTGCAAATATTTTCATTATTTGTATCTTTTTGAATATGCATTTATATAAGATAAATTCCCAGAAGAATTGCTGCTTTAAATAGTTAAAGCATGAAAGCATGAAATCCTCATGCTATTAAAATGTAAGATCTTGAATTTATTTTCTTAAGCTACTCATAACACTCAACAATCGCACTAATCTGACATGAAAAGCATTTATTCTGAAGGTTTTGTAAATAACTTAAGTACTTTTTAAAAACTTGAAGAAAGCTCTAAATATTATGATGAATACTGACTTTTTTCAAAGATATATCAAGTTACAATTCCAGTTTCCTTATATTCTTGACAATACTGAATTATAAAACTTTTGGTTTTCCTGTTTTGTTTGATGAACTGAGGTACTTCGTTGCTATGATTTGTGTTTTTTTAATTAAGAGCATGATTGAGTACCATTTCATATGATTAAAAGCCATTATGTTTCTATTTTGATAAGTTGCCTCTTTTTATTCTTTACTTACTTTTATTTAATGACATATTGTGTCCCCTGACACATAGCCGACTACTGAAGGGTTATTTGTCCCTGTGTGAGAACCAAAAAGTATACCAACTATCTTAATATCTTCAAAGCATAATGAGTCATGTGAGCATTTAGGGATGTAAGAAAAATTCATGTTGGTGTTTCTCTCCCAGGGAATGCAGGCTCCTTTCTTTCATCTCTCCTCACTATCTTCTGCTTTACCCAAGCACATTCCTAGTTCCTGTAGGTAGGTAGCTTTAACAGCTGAAAAAGTAATAGGCACAGACTCAGAAGTTCTGTCTTTGAATTCCAGTTGTGATATTTTCTAGCTACAGGTTCTTGTATAAATCATTTAACCTACTGGAAGCTCAGCTGCTGTGAGTCTTAAATTATGTAAAATATGTGTTTGCATGGAATAAGTACATCAATTATGTTGTTTCACTTTTTAACCACTGGTTTAGTTTATGATGCAAGCATATTCTGAGAATTCTAATAAGTTTTAATCTACAAATGCATCAAATTAAGTAGCACAAGTAACCATAAACAAATGCCAATATCTGTTGTGACTTGTCATGAGGCAAAACATAAACCATACCACAACAAAATGTTTTGGAATTTTGAAATTCTCATGCTATTAAAATGCAAGATCTTGAATTTATTTTCTTAAGCTACTCATAACACTCAACAATCGCACTAATCTGACATGAAAAGCATTTATTCTGAAGGTTTTGTAAATAACTTAAGTACTTTTTAAAAACTTGAAGAAAGATAATCTTGTCTATGAGACTATGACAAGTGAAAGCAGGTGTCCAAAGGGCAGACAATACATGAAGGATAAGTTAGTATAATGGACAGGAGCAAAGAAGAGTTGACTCTTTATAAAACTTGAGGAAAAGAGGGTAAGATGATGTTGTTATTATACTCATGCTGTAAGCAAGGCCTTCAGAGAGACAGGAATCATCTTAAAACTTTGTTAAAAAGTTCCTTCTACAAAATATTTTGGTTAAATGTATAAATTGGTGTAAGCAGACAACAAATGTGTTTAACCTTCCATACACTAATTTTGAAAGAATATCCTTACCAATTAAGATTTTACACTGGAAAAACTGTCTGTAGGATCCTAAACATTGTGGCCAGCCTTGTTCCCTGCCTCCAGCATCACATCTGAAGACACTTGAATTCCACCTACAGGTTCAGTCCCACCTCAGACTCTGAAGTGGTTCCAGGCTGGGGGCAGGGGTGGGGGGTGGGGAAACAGATGCAAGACTCAGTATCAAGGCAGACTTCCTACTGCTCCCTTCCACTGGAGTGAGTAAATGTGCACTGGGGTCATTTTAGGAGGTGGAGGTGGGGATGCCAAGGCCTAGTGAAAGCTTAACTAACCCCCACTGACCCTTGACTGGAGAACCTCAGTAATGTAAGATGTCCTACCTGAAAACCTAACAATTCCATTTCACCTTGATTTGCTCTTTAAGTCTAGAAGAGCAAGGCGAGGCTACCATAGCCCTTACTAAAAAACAGCGCAGAGGAAATGAGACGTAGGATGTATCCCACTTTCATAGTAGGAACAGAGTAAGATGCTTGCACATAACTTATTGAAACATATTAAGGAAATACACAGACTTCACAGGATATATAATGTGGCCTTGATTGCTCTTCCATCTGTTTCTTTAACAGTAAGCTTCTAAAATATAAGGGGCCTGTATTTCTGTCTAAAAGTAACAGAGCCTGTTGGAGGAATGTGGCAGAGAAGAGCTGAAAAGTGTTTAACTCCCTGAGTTTAGTGTTGGGTATTCTGCCAGAAAATGACTTCCTTAAAGGCATGTGGTGAGCTAATTTTATTCATATATTTACCTTGAGTAAATGCATAAATAAGGAAAGATGTCAACTTTATACAAAAGAGTTTCTGAAACCTTCTTCCAGAGAGAAAAATTCTGATAAATCTTCTTGGGCTGGGAAATTAACCTGAAGATGCTTAGTAGAAAGGTCCTGGAATTATGACATTTTCTGCCTCCACTGAGTAGCTCATATTTGATAATCACATCTTCATTTTACATCATTACATGTGAATCCTTCAATTGATTTCATGTCTGTTATCCTAGTCCCTTTGAGACTAGGCTCTGACCCACAGTCTCCCAAAAGATCAGATTAACTTAGGATCAAAGGTCTATTCATTGACTACTCTATGTTAAGCAAGTCACTTTATTTGCCTTAGCCTCAATTTTCTTATCTACAAAATGGTAGTAATCATACCAACTCCACTGTTTTTTGTAACAATACCAGAATGTCTTGCACATAGTAAGTGATCAATAAGAAGAAATTGTTACTAGTACTATTTCCTTTTAGTAAGGAGAACATTTTGTCTAGGCTTCTAAAGCCAGTTGCCAAAGCTTTTTACCTTCTGATACTTCTATCTGTTACCCTTGGCCCGTTCTCCCTTACTCTGCCTGCCACAGAGGGGTGGGTCTCCCTGACAGAACATGCGTTTCTTGTTGGACTACCTTGTACTGGCTGCTGTTGAAACCTGTCTTTGACCACCTGTGTCTACCCTCAGCTCCTGAGAGATCTATTAACATTCAGCACCTGGCCACTCCCAGTCTGGTTACCCCAATGACTCAAGGTTCTGTCACTGGTTTTACTCAGTGAACACATTGTTGAATTTAGCAAAACCCAGTGATAAATCTGACGTATATTCTAGTGAAATTCAACACAGGTGCTCAATGTGAAACACTCCTCACTCCAGACACTCTCTCATTACTAAGTAACTTATGAACACACCTTATGCTCCCACAATACAAATTTGGAAATTGTTTTTAAAATTGCTGTGACTTAACATTGCAAAAGAATTCAAAAGAAATGAGTCATTTTGATTAATATGTCTAGGGTATTCTTGTGTTCTTACTTTCAGTTTAATTTGGATCTCATGCTAAATTGTGTCATAGAACTAGACTTGTTTGGCAGACTGTCAAAAAATTCAAAATCGCAATTTAAAATGCAGTATTTTCCAAACCTACACCTATCACTAGCAAAACCCATTTAGCAATTTGGTAATTTAGTGGAGCAGAATGCTATTATGATTATGATTATGATTCATATAGGGTATATGATTGATGCAGGGCATATGATTTTTTTCTCACCAACAAAAAAGATTAAAATGTAATTTCTACTCCCACTTCCACGTACCTGAGTTCTGGGTTCTGGACTTTCCTGTCTTAGGTGGGGATTGTTTGTGTTTATGGCTAAGTGAGGGAAGAACATCTTGAAGGCATCTTTCCCAACCTCTAATTTGGAAAGGCTAGGCTATTGAGACTAGATGGGTGGGTGATCCCCGCAGTGATTGGAAGCCATTTGACCTTCAGGAAGAGGAGAGATTAACCCGAACCCTGGTGGTTAATGAGATGGTTGTGCTAACTCAACCATTCCTAAATAAAAAGTGTGCCCCCCCGCAAGGGTGCTTGTGAGAAAACTGAACATGGTAGACTCTGAAGGCTCTGACCCTGGGGATTTCACCAGTGGTCTTTGAGGCCAGCCTTGCAGTCACTGGAGAGCAACATTATAAGGGATTCTCTGGGCAAAGCAACAATACTTGTTTATCAGTAGAAATCATGAGGAACAATGCTGGGATAGGGAGCAGCAGGGACTGAAATTCAGACATTTTCTCCATTTTTTTGTGTGGACAAAACTAGAAGTTTCTTATATATTACAAAGAGAAAAAAGAAGGTCATGAACATGGGCTGACATACACCATAAAAGGTAAAGTAATCAGTTCTCCTTATCCATAAGAAAATGCTCACTGACATGACCTGATAAAGGACCCCATGTATTTCATGGATCTATGATCCTGGTCTTGATGTCCCCCACCCTCTGGTATGTCTGGGAGGCCTAGAGATTATCTAAGAATGACTGTTTCAGCCGGGCTCAGTGGCTCAGCCTGTAATCCTGCGCCTTGGGAGGCTGAGGTGAGTGGATTGCCTGAGCCCACGGGTTCGAGACCCGCCTGGGCAACTTGGCGAGACCTCATCTCTACAATAAATCAAAAATGAGCTGGGCATGGTAGCGCGCGTCTGTTGTTCCAGCTACTTGGAAGGCTGAGGCAGAAGGATCGCCAGAGCCCAGTAGGTCGAGGCTGTGGTGGCCGGGAGTGGCCACTGCACTCCATTCGGGGTTACAGAGTTATCCACCAAATAAAAAAAAAAAAAAAAAAAAAAAGAATGACTGCTTCTGCCTCAGTCTGGAGCAAGAATCAACAATGGGCTACAAATGAAAATAGTCTATGATTATCTGTGAGTGTAGAACACCTGCACCTGGCAGGAAATGCAAAAAACAAGTTAGATGTCAGCTATTCTGAGTCAACCACCTATGTAACAGTGCTGGTTTTGTACATTCCAAATTCTGGAGTCAGAGTGACATCTATTCAATCTATTAAGCCTTGCTTAACTGTGCTCTGGCTCTTCCAAGTAAATGCCATCCATAGTGGCACATCTTGGATACTACATGGAATCTTGTATAAAATAGAAAACGATACTCATTTTCCCTGAATGGGAGTGTAAACCCTTGGTAATATTACAGGGTGTAGCAAGTGGCAGGCAGGCTGTGTTTTACCTCTCACTTTCTTTCTTTGGCCTAGTGTTCTTGAATAGGAGATGAACTATACAATCTTGTGTGGCAGCCCTGATTCCTTGTCCAGCTTTCTGAAATTAGTCTTTCTTGTATATCTCTCCATAAGCAGTCAATAAACTTTGAAATTGTTTTAAAAAATTGTCATTACTTACCCATGATTTCTCTGTTAAGATGCCAAAATTCATATATCAGTAGTTTATTAAAAGTAGAAATCACTCACATATATTTTATAAGGAATATTTATCAGCACCAAAAAAAGCAGTTTTACTGTAAACATTTAAGAATAAACATAGAATTATATATTTGGAGTCAACCTCAGGAATTTAAAAGCAAATTTTGAAGAAAAAGAAAATCAACATTCAGAAGAATCAGGATTGTTGAATGTAGGAATCTGAAGGAGAAAAATGGAGTTTCGACAAAAAAAGAAGGGAGAAAAGTATTATTGAGTGAATAAATGCTTCACTTAGGAGATTTAGGGATTGTCATAGAATCACTATTGCTAGTGTTGTCTTTAAAATATCCTTAAATATGAACTAAGCCGTCTGGTTGTACTCATAAAGCAATAAAAGAGTTTCCACATTTCCAAAATGATATTACCATCCCAGAATATCAGAATAATAGAACGTTGTTAAAATCAGGAAACATTTAAAAAGTTGAGAGCAACTGTGATAAAGAAGGAAGACTAGGGAATAATTATTAACCCCTTCAAGTGGCAATGACTTATTATTCTGAGAATGCTGAATATTCATCAGACTAAGGAACTGCAACTGACAACCAATATTTAATTAGAAGCAATATCTCTGCAGTTAAAGGGAAATTGAATAAACAATAAAAAATTGAAAGAAAAAGATAAGAAGGAGTACAAAATTCATCAATGGTTGATTAAATGCATTATTGTTATTCACCTTTGACTGGAGTAACAAATGATATCAAAATCTTAATGGTTTATGACTATATTTCTTGCTCTCATTACATGAGAACTTCAAGTTGGTGGCAGTTCTGCTTATTCATTCAGCTAATCTTGGCTCAGTTTAGTTGGTTTAGCTGTACTTAACTGTGCTTGGCTGGCTCAAATCTATGTGGTTTTTTTTGTTGTTGCTATTCTTTTTTTTGCTGGAACTCAAGCTAGTTCCCAGATATCCCTGTATCTGAGATGATATGTTCTAATGCAGAGGGGCAGAAGCAAGATGGATGTCTAAAGCAAGCATTTAAAGCTTCTGCTTGGACAGGACATCTAAAATGGTCACTCATATTCCATTGAGCAAAACAAGTTACAAGTTACAGCAGCCGTGGCCAAGTACAAAGTGGACAAGGCTGGAAAGTATACTTTCTGGTTAGTTTCACATGACTGCTATAACAAATTACCATAGACTAGGTGGCTTAAAATCATAGGAATATATTCTCCCACACTTCCGGAGGCCAGAGTCTAAAATCAGTATCCTGGGACTGAAATTAAGATGTTGGCTGGGTAACAGTCCCTCCAGAGACTTTAGGAGAAAATCAGTTCTTTGCCTCTTACAGCTTCCAATGGTTGCCAGCATTTCTTGGGTTGTGGCCACATTACTCCCATCTTTGTCTTCATATTAATTTCTTAGAATGTATATATCAAAACTCCCTCTGTCTTCCTCTTATGTATGATATTTAAGGTCCACACAAGGTTAGTCAAAATAATATCTCAAACTCAAGATTCTTAATTGTATCTTCAAAACTACATTTCCCCCAAATAATATACTAAAGGTTCCAGAGGTTAAGAACTAATATCTTTTAAGGTCATTAAAAAGTTTACCTAAAAGGGAAGCAAAACAAGGAAAGAGGAAATGAATAGCACTAAGCAAAACAATATATCATGTATGCCATGTGTTAGGAAAAGCTGTCAGTTTTTAAGGTGGGTCAGCACTGATATATGCAACCATGTATATTGTGACTTATCCATAATTTTGGAATCTTTGGACATAATTTAAACAACCATCAGGTTGTTTGGTTTAGGAATGGCCTGCCTACATTGAGCGTTGGTCCACTAATGTTATTTTCAGTTTCCTAATTAGATCTTTTGATTCATGTTTTAATTTTAATATAATTTTAACATTTTAATTATCATTGTCAGCACTTAAGATTGTATATATTTTAAATTTTTGTAGTTTCATACAATTAAAAAAAATATAAATCACTTGTCTTCTTAAAATTAAGTATTAATAAATGTTGAAAGGTACCAAAAGTCAAAGAACTGCTTAATGAGGCCTAGAAAAATGACTGGAAGCTTCAAGAATTAGCCAGTTTGTGATCTAGAGCTCTCAGGGGTTTCAAATTTGGAAATAGTTTTCAAAAAAGCCCCAAACGAAGCAACAAACAAAAGTCTTTTATATTGTATAGGGTGTGCTTTTATTTACATGAAATAGATCCTTTCATCTCCCTTTTATCATACTAACATCCTCTAAAGTTATGATGGTCCGTTATCACTGTCTTTATTTTACAAATAAGTAAACTGAAATAGAGCAAAATAAAGTGACTTCTCACTGTTATGTTGTAAATGTGTAGTGTAGTTCAAGTTATTATGACTGTTATGACTATCAGTTAAGCATTTATTAAGGAATCTACATGCTCAGTGTAGAGAAAAGAAAATGAAGAGTTGTCTCAAAATACTTTCACTGATGAGAGTTTTTTAATAAATATAGTTTAGCAAATGAAAGGCAAGAAATCCATTTAAAATAGAAAATACATTTTAATTAAGGATTAAGTTAAATAAAATGTATAGGTCAATAAAAAGCCAACCAGTCAACTTGAAAGTATTACAGTGTTAGAAAACTATCTGAAAAGACATTGTCTTGATTGGTTTAACTGTTAACTAATGCTTCTTAATATTTCTCTAGCTCTGCAATTTTTTAAGGAAAAAAAATAGCCAAAAGATTAATGTTAACGTAATACATACCACCATTTTCTGTTTTGGCTCTTGCATTAGCGATGAATTACAGCATATCTGGAGCCCATGTTTCTACCTCGGTGTTTAACTCCCATGAGGCTGGAAGAGGATGTTGTTGCTTGGCAACCATTCTTTACATAACTTGTAAATCTGCATGTCCTTGTCTATGTCTCTATGTGAACTCAACAGAAAAATATGTGCATACAACTTGTTCCATTTCACCTCCCAACCCCTGCACTAAAGAAAATAGCAGGTGTTATATATAACACTTTTAGAGCGTCCATGGACGTAGTCAAGCAGAAACTGCAAACTCAAGGAAAAGACAAATCATGACTTAATAGTTTGGAGTGCTTTTGGAGTTAATAGTGATGATAGGTTAAAAATTTTAAATAGAAGATCTTAAATATAAATTCAAAAAAATCACTTTTATATAAAAATATTTTTCCCAAACTAGCAACTCTGTAACAAAATAATTTCATCAAAGGCAGGAATATGAGTTATTGTTTAACATTGTGAGATGAATTAGCAAAGTAAAACATGGATGAATTTTGTGCTTACAATGAGCATAAGTAAATTTCATTTACAAATATGGAAACAGTGTGTCATGTGCTCAATTTACAATGAAACTGGAAAATTACTCTTCCAGATTATTTTGATTTAATATAGCTCATATTAGTTTCAAAATTATTAAAATAATATTATTGGCTTTACATCTATTTTAATTTTAATTTTTTTAAATATTTTATTTTAAAGATGTGGAGGTACAATTCAGGATTAGGTATACAAGTGGACACCATACAAGTAGCTTTGACCTTACTGTAAATTAATGATTTTCTGTGGTGATTCCTAAAAGATTTAAAAATTGACCTCCCATAAGACCTGGCAATCCATCCTCTTTCTAGGAATATATGTGGAGGAACTCAAATCATTCTATAAAAAAAATTCCTGCACAGGCATGTTTATTGAAACATTATTCACAATAGCAATAACATGGAACCAACTGTGCTGCCCATCGAAAGTGAATTGGATTTTTTTTAAATGTGGTACATATACATGATGGAATATTATGCAGCCATAAAGAAGGACAAAGTCAAGGACTTTGCAGCTACTTGTATGGATTTAGAGTCTATCATACTCAGTGACCTATCACAGAAACAAATAATTGAGTACCACATGTTCTCATTTATAAGCAGACCCGAACATTTATCATAATACTATAAAAAAGGGGTTGACAGTAGCAGGATGTTGCCAGGGGAGGGAAGAGGGGGCACATAACATCAGTAAGTGTACCTGATCTCAAACCAGTTTGGGATCAAACGGAGGCCGAAACTTTACCTGTACGATGACAACTTATCTACCTAATCCTGAATTGTACCCCACATCTTTAAAATACAAAAAATAAAAAATACAAATGCAAATAAAATTTTAAAAAAGAATCACTTAAAAAAAGAGAAAGAACAAACAAGAGAACTGCAGGACTTTTCATCTTAGTAAAATCATCCAATACATTCCCTTGATTCTAGGAATGAGCCTAGTATAATTAATCTGAAGTACTTCCAGGATAAAGTCCTGGTTCTAATGGTGGGTGACCTCGAACGGGGTCCTCAGCCTGCCTCATTTCCAGTTTCCTGACCTGCCCATGATGAAAGCATGAATCACATGAGATCATGGGTCAGAAGCCCCTGCACATCTGGCACATGCTAAGTGCATGACTGTAGAAAGAAGTAGCTAAATGACCCCCAAAGGTGCCTCCCTCCTCCTGTTTATACCTAGTGTGATCCCTTCCCCTGGCAGGTGGGCTGCACCTAGAAACTTTCTTCTGATGAATTCTATTTATTTGGGTATGTCTCTCTTTAATGGGTTTCATTGCAATCATCAAGTATTACATGTTCATCGAAAATAATTATGTGGATTGGGGAGCTATTTCCCATAAAAGTTCCAACTGTGCCTTCTCTAAAAAAAATTATTTTCAATTTAAAAACTTGCATATTTGTTTTAATTCAGATAGAACTGACAGATCATTTTATTTCAGTTTTGGTTAAATCCAGCTAAACAACCAGTTTAGAATATGTTTTATTGAAGTTTATTGTATTATCTGAAAAGTGGCTTGGCATAATGGTGGTAAACCTCAAACTCTACTTTGACAGTCTATGTGAGGAAGAGGATTGAGATGGTGTTTCAGGCCAAATATTTCTAAATGACTCCAAATCACTTTTGCTTAGACTACTCAGATATTTATTATGTGGTGCTATCTTAAATTTTGTTTCTATATCTGTTCTTGGACAGTAAAATTCTAGAAGCTTAGGTTTTTCAGAAACTTTACAGTGTTTTTTCTTTAAATAGTTTTTTATAACGTTAGCTCTATCTAATTCTTCACTGTGTTTTTGGAAATGAAATCATATTTTCTTTCTTTTATTTAACAAATTTATTTAAAGTAAGGTCAAATATTTTCTATAATGATGAGAATTCAGACATGTCACATGTATAATACCATTGAAATTTTGTAAAATGATTACTGGTGAAAATGAAAAACATTTTACATATTCTTTTATGTGAAACACCTAAAAGTCACAGTATCTTACCCATATATATTATGAATATATATATATACATCATAAACTCTATATTATTTATATATGTGAATACCTTTATATGCACACACGTTGTTTTTATATGTGTATTTATATATATTCAGTAAATAAATAGAAATTAAAAATTATTGAGTGTAAGATTTGAAAGAGATCTTAAGAGTTAACTTCTATTAAGTAGAGAAATTGTCTGAGAAAAGAGGTCCTACAACAGCTATTGAATGGTGTGGAAATGAGAGAGAGAGAAATAAGTCTGGGATTATTCCCTGGAATTTGACTTTTGCAATTGGATAAAAGTGCAGTCATCCAGGGTATCCATTGGGCATTGGTTCCACAGCCCCCAGGGATAGCAAAATCCACAGATGCTTAAATCCCTTATATAAAATGATGTAGTATTTGCATATACCTTACACACATCCTCTCATATACATTAAATCATCTCTAAATTATGTATAACACCAAATACAACACCTGCACGTCACTTTATTCATGTGAATTCAATATAGTACTTGGCACACAACAAACTCAAATTTTGCTTTTTGTAATTTTGTGGAGTTACTTTTCGAATATTTTTGGTAGATTGTTGATTAAATCTGCAGATGCAGAACCCATGAATACAGGGACCAACTGTACTCCAATCATGATGTATTTTTCACAAGGATGGGGACAAACAAAAATGGGATGAAGGTATAAGGTGATATAAAAGAATACCAAGGCAAAACTAACAATTTCCCTGGGACCAGTCTAGTGAAATGTCTCTCTCTCTCTCTCCCTCCCTGCCCAACTGAGCACATTCATTTTTAGTATTTAGTGACAGTCAGTAAACACAAAATAGAATAGCCTGACTTTAATGCTTTTGTTATTTTGTACACTAAAGACCACTTAAACTCATTAGCTTAAAAATACCAGAAATTAGAGCCAGAAAAGAGAGATCAAGAGAAAGCAAGAATTATTGTTCTGTAGGTTCTTTTATTTACCAGAGATAAAAATTTGATATGTGGAATTGCAGGGCAGGGTAGATAAACAAAAAAATCTAAAAGTACGTTTCTAGGTTTTAAAATTTCAGGACCAGATGGGCTGTGAAGAAAATCAATTGTCTGCAAATAGTAAATAATGGAGTCAACTTCTTAAAGATTCCAACTTAAATGATCTAATCTGGTGTCATATCTCTGTAACATTACAAACAGAAAAATAACCTCTCCAGGAAAATTTTTAAAGATTCAAGGTTGACTGAAAAATTATAAATGCATGCATGCATTTTATGTGTAAAGAAGTCCACAGATGATTTATCGTGCAAAGAAATGAGAAGAATGATCTTGATTTGTCTTCTTACTTATTCAAAGTTTGATGCTAATGGAAGCTATTTTAAATCAGTACTGTTTTACTAGTCCCCTGAACTCCCAAGGCATTTTTTAAAATTTTATTTTAGAGATGTGGAATACAATTCAGGGTCAGGTGTACAAATGTTCATTATGCAGATACCCTTGTTGATGAGATGTGCCTCTCCCTTGGCAGTTTCCCACTACTGCCAATCCTGTTCCCCCCTCCCCTGGCAGTTTCCCACTACTGCCAATTCTTTGCTTATTGTATTACAATAATTGTTCAAGGTCCATTTATGAGTAAGAACATGTGATACTCAGTTCTTTTTTTGTGATTTGATTTTTGTTTTTCTTTTATTCTGTCATTCTTTGTTTCTGTTTCATTTAGTATTGTAGACTCTAAGTCCAAGTTGCTGCATAGTTCATAATTTTGTCCTTCTTTATGGCTGCATAATATTCCATCATGTATATGTATCACATTTTTAAAATCTAGTCCTTTTTCAATGGGCAACACTATTGTTTCCATGTGTTAGCTGTTGTGAATAATGCTGCAATAAACATGCATACACAGTTATCTTTTTCATAGAGTGATTTGAGTTCCTCCGGTTATATTCCCAGTGGGGAGATTGCTGGATTGAATGGAAGGTTGATTTTTAGATCTTTTAGGAATCGCCAAACTGTTTTCCACAAAGGTTGTACTAGTTTACGTTCCCACCAACAGTGTAGAAGTGTTCCCTTTTCCCTTCTCCCTCTCTAGCGTCTGTTGTTTTTTGAGTTATTGATGATGGCCATCCTGACTGGAGTTAGGTGGTATCTCAGTGTGATTTTAATTTGCATTTCTTTGATGATTAGTGAGGCTGAGCATTTTTTCATGTATCTGTTGGCTGCTCATATGTCTTCTTTTGAGAACTGTCTATTCATATCTTTTGCTCACTTTGTAATGGGGCTGCTTATTTTTTTTCTTTTCGGTACATTTGTGTTCCTTGTAGATCCTAGATGTTAGACATTTGTCTGATATACAGTTGGCAAATATTTTTGTCCCAGGCTGTGAGCTGTCTCTCTGCTTTCTTGATGGTTTCCTTGGCTTTGCAGAAGCTTGTCAGTTTGATGAGGTCTCACTTGTCTATCCAATCTCTTATGGCATGGGCACTTGGGGTTTTGATCAGGAATTGGCTGCCAGTTCCAACTTCCATAAGGGTATCTCCTGCATTTTCTAAAGGCTCTTTTAGAGTTAACCAGTATTAGAGTTAATTTTTCATAAGTCTATGTGCCTTTCTAAACCTAAACCCTTTGAAGATAAGAGCTACATCTTATTGTTCTCCACCCCAGAAGCCTAGCACAATATCTTGAATGCAGCAAAAACTAGATAAACATGTATATTAAATCAATTTGTATACAAATGACTTTAATTTGAATCAAAATGGTATTCCAACTTCACCCTGATATAAATTTCACAATTATTTTATCTAGATGAGTTAGCTCAAGATGTAAGGCATGTATTGCTTAAACACTATTGGTTGATTTTTTATTTGGATAATGAAAGATACATGGTATAGTTTCATAGGTAGAAAAAATATTGGGCTGTAGGTAATTAGCAAAGTACTTTTATTCTTTTGCTTTGAAATTTAAAATTAAGTGATTTTCAACAGCATATCAATAATACAGTTCTGGATTCTTTTGTTTTGTATTTTAGGTCTTATGGAGATATATAATAGATTTCTTAAGTGAAATGAAAATTGGTTAAATAGAGCCTGTTTACCCATACAATCTTTGCATAGTAACATTAGTATTCAGATTCAACGTATCCTTGCCAGACTGGAGGAAAGAAATATTGTGAATGGATGAAAACATTTCATCTTTTAAAAGTCTGTTTCCATTTTGAACTTGTTTCTAAGAAACTATTTTGATAAGATGTAGCTGACAGTTGCCCCTTTTCTTCTTCAATTTGCGAAAGGAGAACATGAATGAAAATTTTTTGAATTAGGAGTAAAATATAAACATGAACATGACTTAATCCCATACTCAATAATTTTATAGCCCAATATGAGAGGGGGAAATGAAAGAAATTAACACAAATAATCACTTCAAATATTGAAAAGTAAAATCAAAACAGAGAAAGAAGCAATCTCTCTGGTTGAAAATTCTCAAGTAAAAATGATTATATCCCTCTTCCTAAGGAAAGAAGTATATATACAAAATCATGTATTTGTATACATGTGATATATATATTTATTATTTGTAGCTATCTCAAATTCATGAATTTCTTTTCAGTGAGAATACGAATATCTTTCTTACAGCTCTTCTCCCTCCAGTGCAAATTTCTGGTTTTTGGTAGCTAAGACTCTCTCATTTGTAGTTTTTAAAATTTTGCTTAACTTCTTTTATTCATGAAACACTAGATTTGTAGTTCAATGTTCCCTTATGCCTGAGCTACTTGGTGTCCATTATCACAAATGTTATACCAGCCCTGTCCTTCCTCTCCCACCTGTTCCCCTCAGGTTTAACATATTCTAACATCTGAAGTCTTTTGTTTCTATTTGTGAAATCATTCTTCTTATTTTCTCATTTATAAATGACCTTACATAACTGGTAGTCCCACTGCTAAGTCACGTTGGGTATACTGAGTGTGGAGAAGGGTCTCTAGCAACATCTATTGTGATGACCAGATTTTACACAGGCAGGCATCTGTTGGCCTGTTTATAAGGTCTATCTTATCTATGCAGTCTCATAGTGCATAGCATGTGAAATAGGTCTAGTAACATGAGATCTCATCTAAATAAAATAATACAGACTGCAGAACTTACCTTGGTCATAGCATTTAGAAGAAAATAGATATATTCTTATCTACAATATGTAGCTGGAAAATAAATAGCATTCACTAAATATCAGAAATTTTTAAAAAAATCTAGGATACTTAAGAGAGCCCTGAGAAGTTTCTTTCTACTTCCTTTTTCTCATCCTTTATATTATATATCAAAACTTTAATGAACTGTAAAGTCCACTAGGACACTGTCTGCTTTCATGATCTCAGTCATTTTCATGGCTTCTATCATCTGGTTTTTGCTAAATTGTAAGTACCTTGAGAGCAAGGGGGTATCTTCTCTTCATTTCTTAAAACTTGCTTCAATGTTATGGATTTCACAGGAATAACATCAACTACAGAAAAGTATCTATTGCTAGTACGCTAGTCTCTTCCATGCTAAGTGGGTCTTCACATTAAATTAGCACTTTAGAAGTGCACAGTTATATAGTTAGACCATTATGATTTTTCATAATCTGATTTATTATTTGTGCTACAAATTCTAAGTAATGCATCTTCCATTTTTTGGTGGGATGATTTGCAGTGGAAGAATTGGAAATATGAATAAAATTTTTTCTGGAAAATCATGCACACATGATGGCGAATTTTAAGAGTTTATTAAATTAATGGCATGAATTACCATTGCAAAGCTAAAATTCAAATCAAACAAAGAACCAGTGTGCTGCTGAAATTTCAATTCAAACTTTGTTAGGATCACAAAATGTGAGAGGTCAAGCTAATTACGTGTTTGTAACTGGTATTAAGTCATCAAAACAGATGGTGAATAGATTGTATTAAATAGTTATGACTAATAAATGTGTAAAACATTATTGACTCTTTACAGTAATTTATAAAAATGTTCAGTATATAAAATAATAGATTTAAAGTTACAGAATAAGTATTAGAAGTTTACTGGTGATGCAAAACAAAGTATAAGTGAATTTCCAAAAATAAAAGCTTTGGTATTACATGACAACAAGTCAGAATTGTATAATTCTGTAAGAGCGAACTTGATTAATATTATTGTATGGCATAGAACATGAAAACACAACGTCTTCTCATAATTAGAATAAGAGTTACCTTAATGGTAATAAATTATTAACTCTACCATTTTCTAAATTACATATATATCTAAGCAGTAAAAGAAAATATACAAAAGAGCAAAGCCATTTTTTATTTTTCCATAGCCCTAAGATCACATGTCATAGGATAAGGAAAGAGTAGTTGGTCAATACCATGTTTATGTGGTCAGGAATAATTATTATAATGGAAAACATAATATTTTAGTTGTTTTAAAAATATGGCAATACTCATACATATTAGTGTCTTATTAATGCTAAGGTATTATTTGTAATAAATTTAATTTGTAATAAATACAAAGTATAAAGAATGTCATGTATTTATATTTAACTTAGTTAAGAAAGAAAGAAATGGAAAATCAAATATTCTTTCATCCCTAAGTTTCGGAATAAAACATAACTGATTTCTCATTATATAATGCTCTATAAGTTTTAGAATGATTCATAAAACTTTACAAATTATTACAAAATTCAGAAACATATTTTCTTTATTCTTAAAGATGCAAACATTATTAATCCATACCTGGAATTCAATGAAAAGAATGAAGAATTACATTTTATTATTTGCATAATAAATCAAAGCACAAGTTTTGTGAATCAGCAGTGCCAGTTTTAAGCTGAAAAGTATATTTAAAAAGACAGAGTTCAGAAAAAAATGTACAGAGTTGTAGTGATCTAAATATAGAAATGAGGCTTCATCCATAAACAGCATGTGCTAACTTTTCATCTTGTAATAATAAAATATATAATAGCTTAAATTGAATTTTAAATCAAACTCATTTTTAAAATATTTATATTAATTTTTCAATCAAGAAAGGTTAAGATGAAGGGGCTACTATAATCTCAGTTCTATACTCCTGGAATATAATTTTATTACTTGGATTGACGTACAATCACTTTAAACTGATTGTTTGTTAAGGTACAAAATCATTTTCTTTTATGCAATAGCGATTCAAAACCTCTCTACTATGAATATAATTTTAGTATGAACAATTTTTATTTCATACTATCTCCCACTCTCACATTCTGTTTTAGCTATTCTTTAAAAAAAACATTGGTGGGCTGAGCTTAAGATGGTGACTGGATAGGTTGGACTGTGAGAGTCTCCACAAAGGCAAGTGTCCATAAAGACTCTCTGCATGAATAGGAGTGTGCTGGTGGGAGAGTGAAAGTCCATTTGAGGGGAGATTCTGGTTCATGCACCTGGGCCCCCCTTCTGAGGGTGACTACAAGCGCCCACTCCTGAGATAGGAGCACGGGCTCACTCTCAAGATCGTCTGCTACTTGTGGGACTCTCCTGCTGAATCCAGCTGATTCTCATTGCCTGATGCTTGGCCAACACAATCACCTGTATCAGCTGGAGTTCCAGATCTGATCAGTGGAGAGAA
This sequence comes from Tarsius wallacei, assembly GCA_963574415.1. Taxonomy (NCBI): domain Eukaryota; kingdom Metazoa; phylum Chordata; class Mammalia; order Primates; family Tarsiidae; genus Tarsius; species Tarsius wallacei. Next base: position 18,967 of record CAUYQG010016929.1, read on the forward strand.
GATGGGGAGAGCCGGAGAAGTGCTCCATGCCTGGTGAGGAGACAACCACCGCAGCCATTTTCTCTGTCCCTGGACCAGGCAGAGATCTGCATTGCCCCACCTGGCTCTGCCCAGCCTCCAACTTGGGACCTAAGGTAATCTCATCAAACTGAGAGAGATCCATGCTGGATCACATACAGACAGGTCAGATTTGAGTGACAGACTTGACAAGCAGCAAGCCAGCTGAGTCCAGATCTGATCCACCCTCCTTCCATAGTAGGCCTGGGGCATCTGACCCAAGCTGTGAGCAACCCTATGTGCCTGCTCTGAGAGCAGAGGGGAGGGGCTAGAGATCAGAGCCAAAAGGACTTTGGACTTACAGGAATGACCTAAGAGCAAGTTTGGTTCCTTGTTTTTATTTTTATTTTTTGTTTGTTTTGCTCATTTTTGTTTTTGTTTTTGTTTTAGTATTTTTCCCTTTCAATATGTTTTTGGTAACATTTCATATGCGTTTTGTTTCTGTTATTCTACTGATTTTTTTTTCTCTATTCTTTAGACTTCCTGTTTGTGTATGGAAAGAATACATCAATCGGCAGATTTTTATTGGACTGTTTGTTTGTATGATTATCTGTATGTTTTAGTTTTTCAACTCTTTTCTGTCTTTGTAGTCTCTTTTCATTTGTTGGTTGATACATATGTTTGTTTTTCCTCTTACTCTTCTCTCTCTCCACCTTCCTCTTGCTCCTCTCCTTCCTTTTTTCATTATTTTCCTTTTTGTTACCTCATTTTGCTTCCAGGAAGCAAATCTATACTGCCACTGCATGGACAGATTGTACAACAGTGGGAAGTGGGTTCCAGGGTGCTCATATAACTATCAGTGGATACTGGAATCTGCAGACAGATTTTTGAATCACAGCTCCCCTCTCAATTAAACCTCTAAACTGCAAAAAGTACAGCCCCATCCCACAGTCCAGCTTCAGAATTGAACAAAGCCAGAGGATCCACATAAAAAGAATAGGAGAAAGAGCAAACAGAAGTAGAAGCAACCCCACCATCCCCGAACAACAGAATTAAAGAAGAGGGGGAAATAAAGATGGGAGGGAGGAAAATCTACACAAATGAAGAAAAACCAAAAGAAAAATATGAGTCTAATACAGACCCCTGGGAGGTCAGACACTGAGAAAACAGACTTCAGAACACAAACATTGAAGAGCCCCCAGAATGACCGGTCTCAAACTACAAACCCAGATATCAGGACATTAATAGAGAGGATAAAAAGAATTGAGGATTCCCTCTTCTCCCGGAGCCACCGCCATGAAGGTCGAGCTGTGCAGTTTCAGCGGCTACAAGATCTACCCCGGACACGGGAGGCGCTACGCCAGGACCGACGGGAAGGTCTTTCAGTTTCTTAACGCAAAATGCGAGTCAGCGTTCCTTTCCAAGAGGAATCCTCGGCAAATAAACTGGACTGTCCTCTACAGAAGAAAGCACAAAAAGGGACAGTCGGAAGAAATTCAAAAGAAAAGAACCCGCCGTGCAGTCAAATTCCAGAGGGCCATTACTGGTGCATCTCTTGCTGATATAATGGCCAAGAGGAATCAGAAACCTGAAGTTAGAAAGGCTCAACGAGAACAAGCTATCAGGGCTGCTAAGGAAGCAAAAAAGGCTAAGCAAGCATCTAAAAAGACTGCCATGGCTGCTGCTAAGGCACCCACAAAGGCAGCACCTAAGCAGAAGATTGTGAAACCTGTGAAGGTTTCTGCTCCCCGGGTTGGTGGACAGCGCTAAGTTGGCAGATCTGATTTTTAAATAAAGATCTGACTGTAAAAAAAAAAAAAAAAAAAAAAAAAAAAAAAAATTGGGGGGAGAAAAAAAAAAAGGAAGGAATTGATAAATAAAACCAGGAAATAAAAAAATGAATTAAAAAAAAAAAAAAGTTTT
>CAUYQG010016932.1:0-83673 GCA_963574415.1 Tarsius wallacei
AGCACCGGGTGCTCCTCGGGGGCCACACGCAGTTCGTTGTAGAACGTGTGGTGCCAGATCTTCTCCATATCGTCCCAGTTGGTGACGATGCCATACTCGATGGGATACCTCAGAGTCAAGATGCCTGGCTTGCTCTGGACCTTGTCACCCACGTAGGAGTCCTTCTGACCCATGCCCACCATAACGCCCTGGTGTCGGGGACACCCGACGATGGAGGGGAACACTGCTCGGGGAGCATCGTCCCCTGCAAAGCCAACTTTGCACATGCGGGAACCATTGTCAATGACGAGCTCCGCGATTTCTTCTTCTGTTGCGATCGGCAGAGATGCCGGGCGGCGGGGCGACAGGAGAACACAGAGCGCAGGCCAGTGGCAGCGAGTGAGCTTGAATTTTTTCATAAAAACATTACCAGTTAAATAAAACCTTTTTTTTTTTTTTTTGGAAAAATTATGTACTCTTTTTTTTTCTTTTAGAAAAAACGTTCCATTTTATACCATGCTTGAAAACTTAATTATAAAAGACAATTTTGAGCAAGAAACAAGATCCACTATTTTTTCTTGTGCTTTTAACCTTTAAAAGTGACTGGTGCAAACCTGAGTTCTATTGTATGTCTAAATTTTAAAATAAGAGCTAATCAATAGATATTTGGGTAAATATTTAAAAAGAGGTATTCAAATCAATCCTGCATATTGATCTTGCTGATTTTAGTTCAGATTTGAGAACGCATAGTTTCCTCCATAATTTTGAATGAAATTTCTGAAACATTAAGTGGTTGATGCAGAATACAGTCTCTTAAAGTAACACTTTCCTTCAACACATAGAAATCTTAGAATTTTCCTAAATTAATCTAATTAATTTCCGTCACTCTTGTAATACTTCTTCTGTTTTTCCACTCCTTATGACCTTTCTCTTCTTCTTACTGTTGCTCTTGAGTATTGTGAGGAAAATACTTGAATGAAATGGAAAGAAATTCAGGTTAGACAACTTGGGCTTGAGTCATATCTCTGCCATGTACCAACTGAATGACCTTGAATATCAATTAACCTCTCATGTAATTGTTTCAGCTTCCTTATTTGCAAAACAGGGATAATAGCACCTGCCTTTAATGCCTCATTGCGTAGTTGTGAGGATCAAATTATAGGATATATGTACACTATAAAGTATTGTAGAAGGAAAAGATATTGCTATGATTATTAATATTATTTTAGTAGCTTCAGAAAGGCTGAGATCATATGTCATCCTTTGACTGCCTTTATCTCAGACCTGAGAAAATAAATTAATAAGAATTTTTGAAATTAAGGTTTTAGAAACATAGGCAGATGATCACAATTGTCTGAACAGCAATATAACAGGAGGTTAGGGAGAAATATGAAATATGTAAATAAGAATGCATGTATGTATAATAAACTAAATTGCACACCAAAAGGACCCATGTATATCTCTCCTTGGCTGTGATGATTGCAGAGACAAGTTTTTTTTGTTTTTTGTTTTTTTGTTTAGCTCAAAAGTTACATGTTACATGATTTGTTTATTTTTCTGTGTTTTAATATAGAAAATGAAGTTAATAATATCTAACTACAAAAAAAAAAGACTGGTACTATTCCACGGTATTAAAGAACTTAGTTTTACCACCATTTCAGTAGATTCAGACCCACAAATACCAATTGATCAGTGACAATGTGTCCGTCATTGGACTTGTCAGATACAGAAGCCACTAGGATAAATAAGATCAATACCTGGAAAAAGATTCTGAAAGGTAGATGATACAAGAAAAAAAGGGAAGTCCATAAGAGTATAACACATAAAAAGCCATGGAATTCAAAGAAAGGAGAAATCAAATTTGCTTGTGTCAAAGTCCAGTAGCTTTACAGGGAGTAGAGAGAATGTGAGATATCAACAGGAGTAGTTTGGTTTCACTATAGGGTAAAGTTATCGTAGGGCATTTTACGTGGGTCTCAAAGGATTTTGAAAATGAGAAATAAAAGAAGGATGTACTCATTTGGAATTCATTGAGAACATATTGTGGCCACGCATTATGCAAGAAGCTAGGGATCGAATGGTGCACAAATCCCACGTGAGCCCTCTTCAGAAAGTGAGACCAGAAGGAAGCAAGTTCCAGGCATCAGGTTCAGTTTGGCAGGATCTATAGGAGAGAGGATGAGTTCAGGTGTCCTGGGAGATCCAGATGGAAATAAGGATGTGTTGAAAAGGGCACAGAATGAAAAGTAGAAGATTAAAAGAAGTTTATGGATGTAGGGATGAAATATCTAGGAACAGTATTTGAAAGCTTAATCTGACAGCAGAGTTCACGATGAATTGAGATGATTGGAAATGCCCAAATGCATACTGAGGACTTCATATGAATATAAAACATTTTTTGTCTCTTCTTTTCTTTAATCTTCGCAATAGTACTTAGAGGTAGGTGTTACAACTCCAGTATTACAGATGAGAAAACAGAGGTTTAGAGAAGTAAAGTGATAACTGGTGATGCTGGGATTTCAGTTCTGGTGTTGACTCCAAAGCCTGTGATTATAAACTCTGCTCTACGCTGAACCCAGTGATAATGGAAAAACAGCAGAGAGAATTACTCCTTAAATCTTTGACTCTCAGCAGAGACCATGTAGTGTCATTCCACCTGTTCATGTATTTTCACAGTGAGGATTTGGTGAGAAACTATGCAATTCATTTATACATTACCATTTGTTTATTCCTGCAGTAGATCTTTATGATGCCACACCTGTGCTAGGCAGTTATATATCAGATAAATAAGACCAAGTCTTTGTCTTCAAAGAGCTTAAAATTTAGAGTGATGGGTAGGTAAATAGGTTGGCTCAGGGCCTGAGGTAAATGCCACAGGAGGAGCAAAAAGAGAATCTACAAGAACAAAGGGGATCCTAGATGTTAGGCCTTTGTTAGACATACAGTTGGCAAATACTTTTTCCCAGTCTGTGGGCTGTCTCTCTGCTCTCTTGGTGATTTCTTTGGCTTTGCAGAAACTTTTCAGTTTGATGAGGTCCCACTTGTCTATCTTATCTCTTAATGGCATGGGCACTTGGAGTTTTGATCAGGAATTGGTTGCTAGTTCCAATTTCCATAAGGGTATCTCCTGCATTTTCTAAGGTTCTTATAGTTTGAGGTTCTACATTTAGGTCTTTGGTTTATTTAGAGTTGATTTTTGTGTATGGGGATAGGTAGGGATCTTGTTTTAATCTTCTGCATGTGATCAGTCAGTTTTCCCAACACCATTTACTGAATTGGTTCTCTTCTCCCCAGTCGTTGGTGGTGGAGGCTTTGTCGAAGATGAGTTGGTGGAGAAATTAAGGTTTTGCTTCTGGAATCTCTATCCTGTTCCATTGGTCTATATACCCGTTCTTGTACCAACATAGAAACAAGGAACTGAGTATCACATGTTCTCACTCATAAGTGGATCTTGAACAATTATTGTAATACTGTAAGAAAAGGATTGGCAGCAGTGGGAAACTGCTGGGAGGGGGGTGGAGAAGCAGGATTGGCAGTAATGGGAATCTGCTTGGGGAAGGCGGGGGCACACCTCATCAACAAGGGTACCTGCATAATGAACATCTGTATACCTAACCCTGAATTGTACCCCACATCTTTAATATAATCAAAAGTAAAAAAAAAGATATAACAACTGGCAAAGAGAAGGAACTCCTGCTATACTTTGTTCTTTCCTCACATAGCATCTGAAATTCTTTCCTCCTCATTAAAAAATTATAACAAACAAACAAACAAAAAGAACAAAGGGAGAAGCCCTGCTTCAGTATTGGGAGTGGTATGGTTTGGGTGTTTGTTTCTTCCAAATTTCACATTGAAATGTGATCCTCAGTGTTGGAGGTAGGTCCTAGTGGGAGGTGATTGGTTCTTGGGGACTGACCCTTCATGAATAACTTGGAACCCTCCCAATGGCAGTGAGTGAGTTTACAAGAGCTGGTTGTTTAAAAGAGCCTGGGACCTCCTTCTCCCTCTTGCTTTCACCCTTCCCATGTGGCATGCCTGCTCTGCTTGCCTTTTGCCATAAGTAAAAGCTTCCTAAGGCCTCACCAGAATCCCAGGAGATGCCAGCACAATGCAGGACTGTGAACCAAATAAACTTCTTTTTTAATGGATTGCCCAGCCTCAGGTATTCCTGTATAACAACACAGAATGGACCCATACAGGGAGAATCAGGGACAGCATGCGGGAGGAGCAGCCACTATACATAATGCAAAAAGTGAGGAGGTGCCAGTCAAGGGAAAGTAGTGGAGCCAAAAAAAGACAGAAGTGGAGAATACATCAGGTATTGCCCGGGCCATAAGTGTTTGGTACAGCTGCCTGGAAGCTGGCAGAATTTCCCAGTGCTGGTGAGAGATGAGATCTAGAGAAGTACTCAAGAATCAGATTATAAAAACTGCTCACTCTTTTGCCAAAAAGTTACCTACAAATTACTAATGGGAAGGTAAATTTACTCAGATCTTTAAGAAATGTGTAACACATGTGTGGAAAAATGTGTACACCCTTCCATTCAGAGAAGACACTTCTGGGAAATAACCTTAAAGAAATAATTTGCAATGTGAACATAAACTTATATGTAATGTTATTTATTGAAGCTTTATTTATAATACCAAATTTTATAAACAATCACAATGGTCAAGAATAAAGTGACTATTGAGCAAGTTATTACTATTGTTTGTTATTAAATTACTATAACTACTAATATATATATTAATTATGCATGTATATAATCACTATAATAGAATCAATCTTCATTATGTGTGGACTCTGTATTTGCAAATTTGCTTGCTTGTTAAAATTTATTTATAACTTCAAATCAATTTTCACAGCACTCTCATAGTTATTTGAAGACATGTAGTACAGCAAAAAATGTGAGTCCCCTGATGCACACATTCTCATCTGAGGACAAACAAAAGGGAACATTCTGCCTTTTTGATTCACCTCTCATACAGTGAAGACACGTCATTTACAAGGTATACTGAATGGCACATTTTTCATATCTTTTTGCTCTTTGCTGGTGATTTCACTGTTGAAAATGCCCCCAATGGTGGGGCTGAAGCACTAAGTGCAAGAAGGCTATGATGTGTCTTATGAAGAAAACACATATGTTGGATAAATTTGTTCAGGCATGAATTACAATGCTGTTGGCCATGAGCTCAGTGATAGTAACTCAACAATGTATATTAAACAAGGTGTCTTTAAGAAGAAACACACGTAAACAGAAACACACAATGGACAACGCTATGCATAAATGGGTTGATGAAAATGTAACCAGAAGCATGCAGGAACCTGACCTTATATTTCCCCTAGGAATAATGCTTCAGTTTTTGCTAGCGCAGTGTTCACAGCAAATTTGCAGAGCATAGTTGTGATGTTGTAACATAATAAAATGCATATATTTTGTCTTTGTCCCTGGGTCTTGGCACAAACTCTTAGAATTTCCTGAATAATAAGAGTGAGAGGATCTTATTTTGTTATTCATAGGAAACCCCATTTCATCCATAAACCCATTTCACCCATGAATTTATGCTAATGAGGCAAATCTTGGTGGGCCCTAGACAATTTAGAATGGGGCAGTAGCCAGAGGAACCAACCACTTGATTAGAGGGTTGGAACTTTCAGCCTCAACCCTGAACCTCTGAGGAGAGACTAGAGATTGAATGAATCACCAATGTCCTATGATTTTATCAATCATACCTACAATGGAGTCTTCATAAAACCCTTAAAAGATGGTGTTCAGGGATCTTCTGTGTTGGTGAACATACCACATGCACCTCATTTCCAAGGGGACTAAAGCTCCTATATTACCAACTCTCCCAAGCTTTATATTATGTATGTCTTTATCTGCCTGTTCATTTGTATGCTGTATAATATCCTTTATAGTAATCTGGAGATAGTAAGTAAAGCATTTGCCTAAGTTCTGTGAGCTGTTCTAGCAAGTTCTCAAACCTGAAGAAGGGGTCATGGGAGTCCCCTGCTTACGGCTAGTTGGTCAGAAGTACAGGTGACCTGGGTGTGGGATTGGTATCTGAAGTGAAGGCAATCTTGTGGGACTGAGCCTTTAGCCTGTGGGGTCTGAGGCTTAACTCTAGGTAGTGTCAGAATTGAGGTAGATTGTTGGACACCCAGTGGGTGTCCAGAGCATTAGAGAATGTGTGGGGGAAAAGCACACATTTGGTGTTAGAAGTCTCCAGTGGATAAAAGTAGATCTTAATAGCAATAACTAGCACAAATAGCAACTGCATACACATACATTACCTAATACCAACTAATAATATATTTTTATATTATAGACTAGCAATTTTCTAATCATCTTTTATAATATTCTATATACCCTATACTTCCAATTCAGAACAAAACAAAATTGCAAACATTTAAAGAGGGCAACTACTTTGTTTTAAAAACATATTAATCTCACAATCAAAGAATAATGCAACTAAATGCAGTTAATTTTTATTTTAATCCTGCTTTAAGACGAGCAAGGTGGGTATAGCTAGAAGGTTCTTGCTTGGTACTGAGCTGTATTTGGAGAAAGCCGGGCTAGAGCCAAGATTCTCTTAACCTCTTTCCTGTGAAGAAGGTTGAGACACAAGGTCACCTCCTAAGATCATTATTCTTTATTGTCACACTCCTCTATCAATTATCTCAGTCTTTGCTGATGTCATGAAGCTCAGTTGTTGGCTATCTACAAAGGTGTTTGTATCTCTTGGACAAAGTCAATGTGGAAAAGGTGATTTGCTGAATAGATAATTTGGAATATTTTAAAGATGACCCAGAGAAAAATCACGTTCGCCTTGATTAATGCAAACCTATGAGAAATGGATGATGGGAAAAGACAATCAGCTGACTGGGATAAGGCATAAAAGCAAACACATAAACAGTTTACAACGACTGCAAGTAAAACCCAAGACACATTCTTGTGGTGGTGGTATCAATCAAAGGATTCCTTCAATATCCCACCTTGTGCACACAAGCAGCAGAAGTGGATTCAGTGAATTCTTCTAAGCATCTGGGTGTGACTCTTCATTCTTGTTCCTTTATGCAGCCAATGTCAGGATATCCGTTGTGCAAAGATCTGAGTGACCTGGTTTGGATTAACAATGGAGAATCCTGAAGGAAAACCACATGGTTAAGGAGGGGCCTGCCCTGCGTTTGCGCACAACATAGCTCATAGGAAGAAAATAAACTGACTTCCTTTTTGTTACCCCTTTTGCAGGAGTACACCAGCATGGGGGGCCATATTGGGGGAAGCCTGATCCTGGAGCAAACAGCTAGAAGGGGGATTCCCTCTGTCATTTCCATGAGAAGTATTAGCATAATTCCTCAAGCACAGACTCTCTAAGATACCCTGAGTTATTTATTAATATTTAAAGAGGTTATTTGGCATGAGGCATGGAGTATAATTCTTAAAAATAGCTGACAGCAGAATACATTTGTTAACTAGAAAGACATGTCTAAACTTTGCCAAAAGAAATACTATGTGCAACAAGTACAGTTGGTGGAGAGGGTTGTTTCTCTCTCTCTCTCTCTCTCTCTCTCTCTCTCTGTGTGTGTGTGTGTGTGTGTGTATGTGTTTGTATGTGTGATTTTTTTTGTTTGCTTCTCTTCAATTTCCACTTATACATACCCCCACCCCCAAGTCTAGGACCCATTTTTGAATGAAATACTGGTAAGAAAAGAAGAAAAGATTTGTAACAGGCATAAAAAGACTTACCCCCCTCTCTGCTCCTGGAGCAATCTCTTCTCCTAATCTTGAATTAAATGGAAGACCACCCCTACTGCCCTCCCATGTCTCCTGTTTATATTTTGATCATTTTCTTCCATTTAATGAGGTGATGAATAAACGTGCTTTACAAGGTAAAGGGACTGTCAGACTGGAGACTAGAGTTCTCTTTCATTCATAGCCAAGGTAAGGTACAAACAGGCAAAATGCAAATCTGTCTGTCAGTAATCAGAAATGTGGCCTGGAGGGAGAAGGCATTTAATTTTTCCTTGCTGCTTCTTTACCCTCCAGCCTCTTCAGAAGGGGAGTTAGAGTGCTGGTTACTAATTTGTTTCTTCCTCCAGACCACTATCTAAAACTTCAACTTGTTTCTCTTGCAAGCTTCTTTTTTTTTTTTTGAGTTGGAGTCTGACTCTTTCGCCGAGGTTGGAGTGAAGTGGTATACTTACGACCACTGCAGCCTCAACCTGCTGGGCTCAGGTGATCCTTCCGCCTCAGTCTTCCAAGTAGCTGGAACCACAGGTATGTACCACCAAGCCCAGCTAAGTTTTTTGACTTATTGTAGAGACGAGGTCTTGCCAAGTTGCCCAGACTGGTCTAGAACCCCTGGACTCAGGCAGCTCTGTCGCTTTAGCCTACCAGCTGTGATTACAGGCTTGAGCCACCGCAACCGTCTCTCTTGCAAGTTTCCTAATACCAAGATTTTCAGCATGCAGATTCAACACTAAATTTTGACAATAGCAAGTAAATACAAATCAATATTCCACACACTTGTGTGTTTGAAAATGCACAGAGAACTATCAGAGCTATCAAAATCAAGTATAGTTTAAACTATAATATCTAGTGATTCATGTGTGCATGGCAAAGCCAGAAAAGTAAAAGCAAGGAAGTGATTACTGTAAAAGTTGAGACGATGGTTGCATTGAAGGGAGTGAGTGTCTGTGATGAGGATGAACCCTGAGGAGCAGTATTTGCATTGTTGGTGAAGTTCAACTTCTCAAGCTCAGTTGTGAATGTAGAGGGGGTGTTTACTTTATTATATTATAAAAACATTAAGTAAAAACCTGGATAGCTGTTGCCATTGGCTGTGAGAAGGGACCAGAAGGGAGCATGAGAGTGACCTCTCAAATGCTGACATTGTTCTAGAATCTTAGCCACAACATTGGATACATGAGTGCATTCAGCTTGTGAAACTTCTCCCAGCTGACTACTTATGTGTGCTAGTCTATATGTAAATTACATTTCAATCAAAATTCAACAATTCAAAACTGGACTTCTCAAAAGACTTTCAGACATTTATTAAGATTTTGTCCATACTGTTTCTGCCTCCTATAAATATCTTAGTGACTAATAAAAAAAAAAAAAAGACAAATTCTTTCCAATTTTCCTCAGTTTTTTAATGGAAAAGTCTAAGCGACTATCAATAATACAAACTTTCCTGATGTTGGGTGGGTGGTAGGCATGGAGAGAGGAAATCAAAAGGTGAAATTAGAGCAACCAGTTTATGTAGGGACTGCCATATGACTTCCCAAGGCTATGACTTTCCTTAAATAGAAAACGACATTGAAAAACTCAAGGCAAAAGGAAAATAAATATACAGTAGCTTCTCAATCTTTGACCTTATATGTGTTAGGATAACCAAACAGAACTCAGTGAACATGTTTTGATTTGTTTTTCAGTTTTCTGGTAAAGTTTTTCTTTTTACTAGACTGTAAGCTCCTGTTAGGACTGACACCAACAAAGACATTTTGGTAGCAGAATTAATTTTTTTTAATCCATTGAGGATGCTTTACACTGAAAGTCAGGGTCCATTTGGGATGTAATCTAATCTTTTTAATAGCTGATAAACAGAAATGAATAGATTCTTGGAAGCAGCAAAGGTGGAGCAGGTTTAAACAGCTGGCAACCTCCTTTTTGTACATGTTCTTGCGAAGATAAACAGATCTAAAATATGGTATTGCCACAGCATCAGGCAAGTAGATCTGAAGTCACGTTCTGACTTTGTGCCCAGCATTTTGTGTGTTTTTTAAAAATTGATTCATAAAAAACACAGGAACAGTTTTGAAAGTTTACTTGAAAACAGAGAGAGAGAGAGAGAGAATATTAGAAGAATACTAAGGTGAAGTATTCGGAATAGATGCAAACACAGTCAGAACGACAACAATAAAAGATGTGGGAAGACTTTCCCTGGCGTCATGAAAATTAACGTGGGCAGACTGCCTTTACTCATCACCTAAACTAACAAAAAGGAAGGGCAAGGACTTCTGAGTGACAAGAAGAAGGTGCTCTTTTTTCTGAACTGGATTACCATGTAGTTCCTCAAGAAAAGCCCGGGTGAAGGTAAAGGAAATACAGTTTAGTGTAACATCCCTTAATTATTTTCAGATGTTTTTGAAACTCCTAGTTGTCTCATCTGTTCAGCAGGGGGAAAACATAAATGGAAAAGCAAGGATTGTATCCCTCGGTCTGCTATCAATTAAATCATCAAAACAAAATTATCATTCAAATTACAATGTATCATTTCACTTTTAGAATGTATGGGGAAAACCATCTATGAAACAAAAATCTGTAAGCCATCAAAGCAACAAAGCAACATGAAAGTTCAATGAGAAGTTTTGTTCATGCATGTTTTAATCTAGTTAAAAAATGGAAACCATGTTCACGTGGTCAAAATAACACTTGCGTCAAAGAAGTCTTTGAGGTTCAATCCAGTGAGACAGGCAAACGATTTTTGTGAAACCCCAAAATATTTTCAAGAGGCGAAAGGGCTCCCTGGAGATCTGAATACAGTGGCATTAGTGGAATTTTAATGTGGGAAAGTATCTAGCAATAAGAAAAGCTTGTTAGAGGGAGAAAATATCAAATGTTCAACTTCTAAATGTGTTCTCTTCAATGATTATGTAATTGAGAACTGTTTTTTATTTTCTATTAATATTTGGATTCTATTGTTTCCTATCATGCATATGCAAAGCTTACTTTATATTAAGTTTTATGTTATTGTGTCTTGCCATGTTTAAGTAATTATCTGTCTCTACAAAAGAGATTTATTACCTTCATGAGTCTGACCATACACACATCTTAAATAAATTAATGAACTGACAAACAAAGAGTTCCCCATCCTTCTAAGTAGCTAACAACATTTAAAACTCAGTCAATTGCAGTGACAAACATTTTAAAGAAATGAACACTTTTGAAAGAGCAATGGGAATGATTTTGTGAAGTGTCATTTTGGCAAGCATCCTAACTAGATCTAAAAGTTAATTAAAGATCAATGCTAATGCTACTACTACATTTTTCTAGAATACTGTTTTATTAGGGTACTTTGAGTTGTTTTCTACCAAAAGACCATGTCATCCTGGTGTTTCTCAGGCTGCAGTTCTCTGGATTGACTTAGTAACTTTATCCAAAACATACTGACCAGTTTGATTTAGTAATTTGAGACCAGGTATGTGGATTTTATTAGAGACAAAAAAAGAGTATTTATTTATGGAAGTGTGTAAAGTATTGGCAAAGAAAACAAACACTAGATAACCTTTAAGCAAAAGGCATTTTTTTCTGATAATGTCTTTTTTAAAAGATTGTATTTCTTTTTAAAAAACACTAGGTTTTCCTATTTTTAAATCTGAAATTTAAAGTTGACTAATACTTAGAAATTTCAAATTGTCTCTCACTCTTCTGCAGAACAGAACAGGACCATTTCCAGAACAGAACAGGACCATTTCTCTTTGTTCATCCATATTGTTCTTTTGAATTTTTAAAAACAGTTGCAGGAGAAAAATAAAACTAAAAATGTATGCCTGAAAACCTATTTTGACCTGGTAAAAATTTTACCTTAATTGAAATATAGACAGATATACACAGAATTTTCTATGTGGTTACTGCTATGGTATGTTTTCCTCACAGAACTAGCAAAGGGTATTACTTTCTTATTAAATTTTAGGTTAATAATTTGGACACATAAAGCATTTAGTAGCTCACAGGATCATAATGTCTCATTTCTGCATTTAAAAATCATCGTAGGAAGCAAGAATAGTATTCACTCCAGGGCTTCATGTATCACAAGTTTTAAAAAAATTATTGAGACTATTGTGCTCTGCTAGGTTTTACATCTGAGCAATTCCCAAGCATTTATTTCTGCAGTTTGACAATTACTATTATTATTTTCATTCATGAACAAGGCTCTTAGGAAAGATTTTGAAACTCCATTCAAAAAGAACTTCTAAAGAAATGTCACTAAAACTGGTGGTTCTTCCAGCACACAAATGCTTTCAATGTTTTGTGATTTCCTGAGGATGATAAAAGTGTTTCTAACCTGCCAGTTTATTTCTGAGAGTTTGAAAATGTGTTTCGTACAGCTATTTAATATGTCAGGCACACATTTTAGAGACTAACTTTCTAGTAAATGAAACTCTGATGTCCTCCTAGCAAAGTATACATAATACTTTTCCCTGAGCCACTTTACACCATTTTAGGGTTTTTACTCCAATAGTTTGCCAAAGCATTTCTGATTTGTGGGAACTCGTGGGTTCAAGCTGTATGTTGGGTTTCTTTTTTTAAAATTCAAAGCTATATACTTAACCATTGATTGAAAAAAAGGAAAGTAGTCTCTGTAAATTTAATTTTAAAATGATAATTTACTTAAAAATTGTAAAAATATTCATCATTAGTATATACCTGTTGCATCATTCCACATGTCCATGACTCTAGATTTTATGAGTACATTTGTAATATTTTTATGCATTAAAATATACATAAACATTGCTTACAATTAGGATACCCTCTGGCAGTTACTACTAGTGCCACCATGTATGTTTGTATCTTATCATTACCATCATCTCTTCATTCAATACCCCCACCATCATCATCATAACTAAAATTTTCTAAATATTTGCTGTGTGCAATACCCTGTGCTAAGTGTGTTTTTCAGTGTGGCTCTTAGTTACAAGAAAATATCCTAAGATCCACATCAGCTTAGCAACGTCTTAGTGTGAAGGTGGCTCTTGGTAGGGGAATTCACCCAACAACATTGATCAACATATTTAATATTGCTATTTGAATCAATGAAGAAAATATCATCATTATTTTGTTTGCTTGTTCTTCCCAATATTCAATAGAAAAAGAAATATTGATGGGAGGAGGGATTTGTGTGTGTGTGTGTGTGTGTATACTGAAGATAATTGCATTTGCAGAAGGTGGAGGAGTGGTATCTATATTTGGACTGAAGGAAATATGATTATGTTTGAATAGGATATTTGTTTCCTGTATAACATTTTTCTTGTATGCAATTTATTGTGAATTCTATTTTAAATGAATATTCAACAATTGCATTACTCTCAATAATTTAAATATGCACAAAACTGGGTAGTCTGAGTCCTGTTTTACCATATATTTTTCTTTCCAACTAAAATGAACTTCTTTAGAAAGAAAATATGCCATTGTCAGCAATATTTAATTTAAACTGTGAGCATTTCAGTTTTGATTGTTGTGTAATTTTAAGAGAAAGTGCACAAAAAACATTCAACCTTCATTTTGTCTTTCATGCTATTTGATACTGCTCTATAGTTCTAGAAATTTATTTTTGTTTGTTATATTCTTCCACAGATGAGATAATTTTGAGTTGACTTGGGGTTAATTTTAACCTCTCTGCAAAAAACTAGAATGTTTTAAGGCCTTGACTCAATTTTTTTAAAATGTTGATTTAATATTTCTTAGGCAATTTAAAAGCGACAACTTATAGAAAAATTTTATTACTAGGGATGGTTTTTCAGTTTAAAGTTTCCTGTTATAAATCTCAGCACAAATAATTTTCTAAGAACCCCCTTTTTCCTTTTTCCCTGCTTCATTTTTATCGACTATCTTGTGTCATAATAGTCTTCATAAATAGTCTCAGCTAAAGGTGCCATGTAGATGAAAATATGCTTTAATTGAGCACTCCACCTCCAAAGTGAAATAGGTGAACATGAATGATTCACATATCACAGAAGCAGATCATTTCTAGAAGTAAGTTGTTTGTGGTACGAGTGCACGTAGACACCCTGACTTCTCCCATTTGTCTGCCATGTCAACACTCCACTAAGAATGCTTCCCAATAAGCCCAGCTTGGCCAATGTTTCTTCAGTAGGTGACTTGATGCTAATGTCTTTTGGATAGAGAGCAGCATCGTTTTCAACTTTCATGAACCCAGAGTAAATATAAATGCTCCACTAAGTGTCCTTCAACAATACTGTAATCCTGTCATGTCTCAGAAGCCAAACTCCACCTGACCAACTAATTTTAAAGAGACTGTCATTAAGATGTTTTTCTTCCGTAGAAGTTTAAAGTGGATCAATCATGCTTATTCGCGTTATACAAAGCAATAAGAATTATTCAAAGAAAACATGTCATCTACAGAAGAGAAAGAAGAGGAAAACAAAGCTGTCTCTTGAAGATTGAAAAGATCTTTTGGGATAGTCCTCACCCATTTGAAAGAATGTAGGTGTGGAGAATTCAAAACTGCTTCACCTGGAAAATTTAGGAAATAAAACCTGAAATTGTAAGAGCAAATTATATAATGTATTTTCTCTATTGAATAAGCAAACAAACAGACAAACAAACACATATGCGAGCCAGAAGGAATATAAACCATCATTTAATAGAAACTGGTTAGGTTTCTGTTTGCGACCCATTTAGCAATTCTGCTAAGAGTATCACTTGTTTGCTAAAATAACTTTTAAAAACTCAGAAATGTACTGTCTTAGGAAGAAAAGATAACTTTTCTTTATTACAGTTATTTAATAAGGATCATTTGTCATAAACCAAGTGATTTAATTTTGCATATTCTCACAGAGGAAAGACTGTAAAACCAACCGAATTTGCCTGTGAGTGAACAGCTTTGAGAATGAAATAGTTACTTTTTAAAAAGGAAATTTGGTCTGCGTGTAGAGAAGCAAGTGTAGCATATTTTTTTCCTTCTTCTAATCTTTCCACAGGTCATCAATCACGAATTTTCCCTGGTATGTTGCCGAAGCCGGGAGTGAAATGTGCAGCCCATCCACCAATAGGAGGGCTTTCGTACCTGCACGGTGGGCAGGTCGTCTAAACACAGCCAGAAGGAAACCCAAACTGTGTTTCTTTACCTCATCTGTGATTGTAGCTGACATCAGCATGTTTGGGCTGAATGTATTATGCATTTCAAATAAGAATTCTGTATGTTAAAATGAGACAACATGGCTTAAAATTAATACCACTTTTGCAAAAAGCAATATTACGATATGTTCCAGAGATTGCTATGAGCTGCTGTATTTTTTATTTTACTGTATTTATTTATTTATTTATTTACATCTCAGTCTTACTAAATTAACTCTGTGGCTTTAATTAGTGTCCTATCCATGTGTCCTTATGTCCTCTCTTTTCATAATGTTTGGCGTTTATAATCATAAATTTGTACATCAAAGCAGCATTGCTGCCAGGTGACGTGATGTATTTTCTATATTTTCAGATTACTTTTTTAAAAAGGATATTTATCTAAAGTCCATGAGCAGAATGTGCTACAGAGACAGAAAGTTTCTAATTAATGTATTGAATCATTCTCTGCCACTGTTTCTGAAAGTGGTCCAATGCTTCAAGCTTATCCTGTAATTTTCCACTAACAATATGACAGCATATTCATATTTTGCCTTCAAAGTCTGATGTACTTTTGAAAGTGGAAAGTGAACCTTTTACATACAGTTCAACTCAACAAACAAAATACTGAGCATAAAGTATATATAAGCGCTATCCTAGGCACAGTGGATCACAATGGTGGTCAGGACATGGTTCTTTACCTTAAAGAGCTTGTGCTATAAAAACAGAAAATAAGCACATGGAAAAAAATATCCTGGAACATTCAGGGAATAAAGAGCAAAGATGCTACAAATCCAAGAAGGCTTTCTGGAGGAAGGGGTCCCTAAGATGACTCTCGTATTATGGGTCCATTAAAATCTGTGAGATGTTGTGGGATGTCTGGAGAGATCTTTGGAGGAAGCCAAATGAAAAAGCATGGGCTTTCTCCAGGGCTTGAGAGAATAAAAGCCCTTAAGCAGAGACAATATTTTCCAGCTCATTCTAGAATCATTGTAAGTGGAGACTGCCATCAGAGGCAACAGGAAAAGTGAGAAGAGTTCAAAGTGTAGTGCAGACAGCAATATAGGCATAACTCAGGAGCAGAATCAAAGGCCCCAACCTCAGCCCTACAGAAATAGAATCTATTGATTATCAAGGTCCTCCTGTCATTTCTGTGCCCATTAAAGTTCAAGGAGCACTCATCTAAACTGAGTGGAACTAGGTGATATGTTAGACTTTTTAAATTGTTGAGGCCAGATGCAGTGGCTCACACCTGTAATCTCAGCACTTTGAAAGGTCAATGCAGGAAGACTGCTTGAGGCCAGGAGTTCAAAATCAACCTGGGCAACATAGCAAGACCTTGTCTCTACAGAAGAATAAAATAACTGGACATGGTGGTGTGCACCTGTAGTCAGTCCCAGCTACTCAAGAGGCTCAGGCAGGAAGATTGCTTGAGCACAGGAGTTCGAGACTGCAGTGAGCTATGAACATGCCAAATCCAGAGGGCAGCAGAGCAAGAACTTGACTCTAAAAAAAAGAAAAAAGAAAAAGAAAGAAATAAAAGAAAGTGAAAGAAAAAAAAAGAATAACAAAACTATTGAAAAGAGCGAGTCTAGGTCTGAAGGGGAGAGCAAGTATTAACTGGGCTTTTGCAGGTATCTAGAAGAGATTAACACACTAATAAATCTTAAGCATAAATGTAAATGATCTATTTTGAGTTCAAAAACTGGAGAAACCTGAATTCAAACACCTTACAAAGCAAATGCAAAGTAAGGAACAGATAATAAGAAAAGATAGGGGAGATGATAATTTTAATACCTGGACAGGTAAAATGTGAGATCACGCTGGGGAATGCAAGTGTTTGGACTCTGACATCTGTAGATCCCAGGAAAGGTCAGCATAGAGAAGAAGATATAAGAGCCATCAGTCTATTTGTGGTTGTTAAAATCATGACCGAGGACATGATCATATGGGGAGAGTATGTTGACTTAGAAGAACAATGAGATGTAGAATTCCTGAGAACAACAGGGGCTGAGAGAAGCAAGGAAAAAAGGGCAGTCGGGACATGGGAGGACGTTCAGGATATTTGGAGCCGGGAAGAGTGTGTTTCAGGAGAGTGTGTTCAACAAATTCCAATGCAGCAGGGGTTCCAAGAAGATTTATGTCCACTGGATTTGGCAATCGCTCTAGTTTGGAAGCAGGAATATTAATTTCTTAAGGTGACTCAAATTCACAGTCTTCTGCTAGATAGCTCATATTACTTTCATAAGTGAAATAGGAATCATAGCTGAGTCTGAGTCAAAAATGCTGTCTATATTGGTGGTTTTACTCAGCGTTTAATTTTCTCTCTGGCCTTGAAAACTGCATCAGGTTTCCGTGGAATTCCCTAAGATGAGCACCTGAAGAATCAGGTGCTGTGTAGCACAGTAGCCTTATGGTCCCCTGGGGAGTAAGTCACACTCAAAAGGTTAATTTCCTGGCAGATTAGCTAGCACACAGGACTAGTTGTGGGAAGTGTGATCACCAGTATGGGCTTCAGAGTCAGCCACCTCTGAGGTTAAAATTCATTTACTTCCATGACTAGCTATGCAATGTTGTTCTCAATCTTAGTTTGTTCATCTGTAAAATGGGACCAGTAGTGCTTGTGAACTTAATAAGTTATTTAAGTGAGGTTATACACACCTACATATTTATATATTCATATATAAATGTTCGTATATATACTTTGTATATATGTATACATATATGTATACATACATATATACATACACATATACTTTATGTCTATATAAACACAATGTATGTTATTGATTTGAGGTTGCATATGCCTATCCATGCATATGTGATCACACTTAAGCAAAATATGTAAAGAGAGAGGTCCTGCCATACAGCAGATTAAATAATCCATCCCTTCCCATCCCTGAGGGTCCACAATTATCTACAGAAAGTTAAATATAATTCAAAAGTCACTATCTTACCTTGAAATTATCTTCAAAAATATAGTTCAGGTGATTACCAGGGAGGCAACATAATACTTCAGAAAAGTTACAAATATGAGGAGTTTAGAGACCCAGATGGAAATCTCAACTTCATAAATAATAAGATGAGCAATATTCATTTATCTAATACACAGTTATGCCCCACATATTGACATTTTAGTCAATAATGCACCACAAATACTATGGTGGTTTCATAGGATTATAATGGAACTGAAAAGTTCCTGTCACATAGAGACGTCTTGATGATCTTGACCCTGAGTAGGCCCTGTGTAAGCTAATGCATGTATTCCTGTCTTGGTTTTTAGGGAAAAGTTTAAAAAGTAAAAAAAAAAAGTAATTTTAAAAATAAAAATGAGTTTATAGAATAAGCATAATAAGAAAGAAATTGTTTTTGTACAGCTGTACGATATGTTTGTTTTTCAAGTTGTGTTATTACCCAAGAGTCAAAAGTTTAAAAATGTAATAGTTTAGGTAATACAGTAACAATAAGATAAGGTTAATTTAGTATGGAAGAAAGAAAAATACGTTTTTCTAAATTTAGTAGAGCCCAAGTGCACAGTGTTTATAGAGTCTACAGTAGTGTACAGTGATGTCTTAAGCCTTCACACATGCATTCAGCACTCACTCACTGACTCACCCAGAGCAACCTCTGGTCCTGCAAGTACTCTATATAAGTGGGCCATTTATTAACCTTTTATATTACATTTTTACTGTGCCTTTTCTATGCTTAGATATGTTTACACGAAAACTTACCATTGTATTACAATTGCCTACAGTATTCAGTGTAGTCACATGCTGGACAGGTGTGTAGCCTAGGAGCAATAGGCCATACCATAGAGCCTAGGTGTGTCATAGGCCACTCCATCGAGGTTTGTGTAAGTACACACCAGGATATTCACACAAGGATGAAATCACCTAATGGCACATTTCTCAGAGCATATCCTGGTTGTTAAGCAATACATGACTACATATGTAGCATACCCATTATAGGCTAAGTTCTTTAGTAGGAAGGACAGAAGGTAAATTCTATGAGGAAAGGGATTTTTTCAGTTTAATCCATTGCTCTGGCTTAGCATACAGTAAGAACCCTCAAATATTTATTTTTTCCTGGTTCTTTAAGAGTTTTCAAGCCTAGTTGTATGTTTAAATTACTGTAGACCTCAATTTTCTCATGTATAAAATGACCCCTAAGGTCCTTTTCAACTTTAGAACTCTGGTAATTTTACAGCATTGAATGGAAAAAAAGAGATAGAAAACTGGATGTATATATCAGAATAGGACAATTAAATTGCCCATATAGTTAATATGATCTTTATTAGGTTGATGGAACAGGAATGCCATTAATAGTCTAAGCAATGATTAGATTTTTAGTGACCAACTTATTTGCTATACATTTAGCTTATATTGTGTGTGTGCGTGTACTACATGCTGAGCACCAATAAGGTCATAGTGGTGAAGGAGATTCAAGCTTTGCCCATGTGGGCATACCATTCATCTCCTCTTCTATTTCCCTGTGCCCAGTGCCATTAGATGAGGGATGGCCTGAAGTTTCTAACCTTGGAACAGAATGAATCATATTGTTCTGCACTAGGGTTAGTCCCATTCCCCTGATTTGTTACCCAAAGACAGCAGCTTGCAAAAGGTGAACTAATACTAGAATAATTTCTTCCTGACAACTACAGTTGTCGGAGTTAAACAAAATAGTTTGAAGTCTACCATTGCAGCATCAGCAACCTGACCAAGTAGGGAAAAGTATGCAGGCAGGCAGAGATGTAAGAAGGGAAGTAAGTGAAACCACACAGAGGTAGAATCACAAGGGTGGAGAAAGAGCAAAGGTGACATAAGTCACGTTGACAGCCTACTTGGAGTGAGCTGGATTCTGAAGAATGTCTTTGCAAGCAACGGGTTTAAATCCCACAGGCTGTGGGTGAATGTTTTGTTGTATTTCCTGGTGTCTGGTGATAACCCGGTACATACATTCCAGGAAGATATTCATCATTGTGTGCATAAATAAGACTTCCCATAACTTATCAACAACCCACTTTATTTTGTAGAAGATATTTTATGTTTAGAAATATCACTTTATAATTTTCTAAAATCGTTTTATTGGTTGGGCTACTATTTATTTAACATTGTCACACCATGATGACTTCTAAACTTTTGTCTAACTTTGAAATGTGACTTCATCTTTCTACGTATTTCCATTTTTAGAGTAATCATTATCAAGTGAAGATCATTTAATTTGTGTAGATTTTCTCTTAAAAGATGTTAGAAGTTCTTCAAAATGAGAAAACAGTATTAATACTATTATTCTTGGTTTTGATATACTAACATGCTGTATGTATTTTCGATTTTTCTTTAACAAGTTCTAGTTTCTCAACTATTTTGTCTGAAAATGTACTGTTCTGGCAGATGTTTATATGTAAAAATACAGTCACATTTCTCTGAAACATTAGCACTTTTATAACGCAACTCAAAATGTTTATATATGTATGATTTAGAACGTGATGTAGTGAAAGTGGCTATTTGTATGCATAGCTGCTAATTAATGTTTCCTTTAGACAGAGAGTTACATATAAATGTGTACATATTGACATGTATTTAATATAGGCAAATCTATGTAAATAAATCTATCTAACCATATGTTAAGCTAGTAATGCATATCCTCTCCTAAATCCTAAAAAACAGAACCCAAAATGTGCTATAACCTGTTTAAAAAGTATTTTTAAGGACCTCAAAACACTGCTTCTTGTTTACTCCGGGATCACTAAACTTGAGGAACAGAACACTATCTATCTTTTGCAGGACCACGTCTCCTTATTGTCTTCATACAATTTCTGCGAAACCATTATTAAATCTGCAAACTGTTTAGAAATACAGTTTTTCCTATCTTGCAGATTATATTTGAAAAGAGGACTTTTAAACACATAAAGTTGAAGTCACAAAAATGAGCATATTTGCTAATAAATCTTGAAGACTTGATTTTGTATCAAGTTTTATTCTTCAGTTTGAAAACAAACCTGTCTCCTAATTTCACAGCAACTTGTCTAACTTTTGAAGTAAAATAAAAGAACATGATTTTTAGAGGTTCTCATCTCACTTAGATGGAATAATGTGGAATTCAGTTTTCATCACAGATTTGTCCATATGCTAACTTGTCTAATGATTTGCCCCCTAGGGAGTCCCTAGTAGGCACCATACAAGAAAATCTAATTAATGCACTAAATAATATTATTAAGACTTTGCATTATTAGAGCTTAAAATGATAAAAATTAAAATAGGTTTTTGTTGTTCTAGTTATTATTGCTATTTGTTTTTCTCACATGAACAAGGAAGGGTTGTATTCACTGCTTAGGAAAGATGTCGTAATGTTAACAGAAAACAAAAATTAAGCATAACAATTCAACTTCTATTTTTCCAGCTTTTCTATCAAGAAGCTTGATCTTCAGGCTGATAAAGTTAGAACAAACATCGTTAAGAGGGAATTGAATTCCACAATAGATGAGGAGATAGTAGAAAGTATCTAGCACTTCAAATGAGTTCAGGTCTCCTTATGAATAACATTTCACGGTGCTGAAAGAACTTGCAGATGAGATGATGAAACTACTCTCAGAAATCTTTAAGAAATCATGGACAACAGGAGAGGTGCCAAAAGAATGGAGATGTGAAAATGTCCCAATTCTCTAAAAGGGGAAAAAGCAAATTGCATCAACCACATGCTAGCAAACTTGTCAACCCCCAGTCAAACTCAAGATTATGTTATCAAACAGATGGTGTATAAATAAATGGGAAAAATGTAGTCATCACTGGAAGTTTTCATGGGTAAACTGAAAGCAAATATTGCCAACTAACCTCATTTCTGATTATCATTATAATCACCATTAACTAAAAATTATAGCCAAAAACTATAACATGAACACAAAGCAGTAAGGTAATTCAGGTGATGAATTTATTTAGTAGTTCAGGGTAAGTAAAAATGTATCATGCTGAGAGAACTTGCAGAGGAGATCATGAAATAATTCTCAGTCATCTCTAAGAATTCCAAGACAACAGGAGACATTGTCAAGAGCTGTGTAAAAAAGACTTGGGATTTTTAATTGCCAGTATGCTCAGTATTAGCCAATTGTGTGACAAGTATTGTAAAATGATGACAATATTGCAGGATCTGTCAATTTCAAGTGAAGAATAGTGATATTATCATTGCACCTACTGCTGTCAGAGCTCATTTGGAGACTTGTTTCCAATTTTTATGGCACCAACATTTGGAGGATATTATCAAACTGGAGCCTGTACAAAGATGGCCCAGGCTTATGAAGGGTACTTCAATCATGGCAGCACACCACAGAGAGATTTAGAGCAAAGAGACTGGAAGAGTCATCTTCAATGAAGTAAGGAGAAATATCTGGTAAAGAATAGGTTGTTTTGAGTAGGTCCTGAATCCACAGCCAGGAACAATTGGTGGATGTCACAGGAAACCAGGGAAGAGGTTTCTTTCAATTAGAAACACCAAGAAATGAATCTGCCTGTCTTATGAAGTAATCATTTTCCCGTCACTGGGCAGAGACTGAATAGAACAAAAGGGATTTCTACATTGCTTGGGCAATTGGTCTAGTTTTTAAGCTCCTCTCAATTCTATGATTATTTGATTCTAAATATTTCTAACAATCACTTAGTATACTTTGGAAATCAAAAAAGAAAAGGAAAGAAAAGAATGAGAAAACACAAAATACGTTGAACAATCTCCAAATGTTTAGAAAAAGTTTATTGAATATAGTAGTTTTCATTGCCATAAAAAAACTGCATTCAGATGTCATTATACAATATATCCCAGAAAAGAAACTTTATTTTAGCTTTCTTCTCTGGCATAGGCACAACATTTATGTAATCTTAATGATGAATATATATATATTTTGATATTTTATCTGATTTGTTGTTATAAAAGAAACATGTTTAAATTGCATCCTTACGCAAGCTCGGCATAATTTTCTCTCTACTGGTTTAGTTAAATATAGATAGCAAGACTCAGAAATGAGCAATTTCTTGATGATTCTCAGAGTCTTTTGTGCTAAAAGCTTATTACTGAGAAATTAAACTCCCAATCAAAGAAAACCTCTTATATACATGGCTTCTGACCATATCCATGACTTCTGATAACATAAAAAATATAACCACATTTACTCTGTTTCTATGAGCTGCTCAAATTCAGCCTATGTAGTAAGATACAGTTTCACAAGTGGCACAGCTATAAAATTTTTGGACTTCAAAATCAGGAAATTTATATCAGCTAAAGATGAAACTTTTGAAATGTGTATTCAAATGAATGAAACATGTACAAAAAAAGTCTCTAAAATGGAGCACTCCCTGGAAAAATGCTAGTACCTTAGTGCATATTTCATAGGAAATGGTGAGTTTTAAGACATGGAGAAAAAATTGACTTACTGATTCAAAAAACGTGAAGGTTTTCCTTCAAAATTAAAAAGAAAGCAGTTCTATTGTGTGTTATAAATCTTGCTCACCATACCATAAGTATTTAATAAAGTTGACTATGGACTGATAACATCTAGAAATATTTTGAACATATGCAAAATGAGATTTAGTTAACATGATTTTACATATTCATTATAAAAATTTCAATGTTTGCAGGAGTTGTGGAGAAGTAATTTAATCACCATAATGGTGTGCTCATAGGAGGATTACATTATAGGCAAAAGTTACTATATGTAGTGGATAGGAAAAAATAATATAGTACAGTAAGCCTCATGTATAATACATCTCATTATAACAAGAATTCAACTTGCCAAAGGGTAAATCATAGCCCACCCACCCATTCCAACTCCAAGGCCTATAAAAACTGCGTACAGAAGAAAAACATTTTTTTTACTCCTAGTCTTTCTTTAGGTATTACTCTTGAATCTTTTTTCCAATACTGTAAAGAATTTCATGGTAGAGTTCAATAATGAGAAGAGTTACAACATATATAATTCCATAATTAAAGTAGTCAAACGATATGAACAGAAAAGTCTTAAGATCTAAAAATTTCGAAAATAATATAGTAACATAAGAGCAAATTAGTTTGGAGAAAAACATAGCAGTGCATAAAAGAATTGTAAATGAAAGAAAATACAGGGAGATACATTCATATTTCAGTAAAGCCTTAATTTTCCTTCCCAAATAATACTTGTTTAATTAATTAACCAGCAAGAAAAATTATATGGAAGAAAAAGAGACCAAAATAAAAAGACAATACTAAGTGGCATTTTTCTGTATAAAGTTATTTAAAGAAGGTTGCAAGTATATTTTCCTTTAGCTTCTTAAAGACTGGAGAAGGGTGTCTAAATTAATGCAACTTGCAGATGGATGCCAACAGCATATTAAATTGTCAACACTAAGAAACATGTTAAAATGTGGATGTGCCTAAAGACTGGAAATGGTTACAGAAATAATGAGATAAATTAAACATGGACAAAGCAAGATATCTGCGGAACATAGCTGAAAATATGCTATTCTGTTGTGGGCGTAAAAGTTACTTAGCAATCGTCATAGATCATTGGTTCCCTTCCTTAAGTCACGACCCAGATTAAAGCTGCTGAGAGTCCTCAGAAGGGTCAGAAAGGATCCTCAGAGGGAAAGTGTGCTGCCAACCTGAATAAAAACAGAATAGCACAGGGAAAGGAGGAGAGTTTTGCCCTATATTTCATAGGAAATGGTGAGTTTTAAGACATGGTAAAAAGGAAATAGCAAGGAGAAATAACAGGGTCCTTAGGAGTTCTTCTCTGGGCCACAGCAGCAGAGTTGACACCAGTGTGGCATTAACACCTTCCTTGATAGAGCCAGCTCTCATCTGCCATCTACTGTGCCAGAAGCCCACAAAATGTTTCATTGTGCTCATCCTTGATATATATTTTAATTTCAATAATGCAGATAGATGTAACTTTTTTGGAAAAATCTTTTAGTCTAATCAGTAAAAACATAGTGATGACCAATTTATAGCTTCCTTAGAAAGCTGAGAAGCAGGGTGACAGATAATAGAACATGATGTGAATAGTTGGTTCAAAAGAAAGATACTGAAGTCCAAAAAGGAAGCAGAGTGAGTTCTCTCTCTCTCTCTCTCTCTCTCTCTCTCTCTCTCTTTCTATCTCTATCTCTCTTTCTCTTCCCCTTGGATCCAACTAAGGAAATTGGTGGCAATTTTGATTTTTCAAAATTAGAGTAACGAGAAAAATTTGTCATTTAAGCCATAGAAAGAAGAGCCTGAAAACACATTAGTGAGTAACAGGGTCAGGTGACTGGTTAAGAATAAAAATGTTAACTAAGATTAAAAATTTAGCTTGAATATAGAGAACTATTTTCAAAAGATGAGCATGTAAGATTGCAATAGGTTTTATAAATGGCCATCAAAAAACATTCATTTCTTCAAAAGATGAAGTTTAATGAAATACTTACCTTAGACAGTAACTTAGTACTGCACTGTGAAAAAAAGATCACATTGCAGTTGATATTTGTCCAATAGCTAAGATTTTCATTCTATTTACCCTACAGGGAGAGGTAATTTAAACCTGATAATTTTCAGCTCTGAAGTTTCATTTTGTGTGCACGCTGCCAACTTGTAGACCCTCTCAAGAGTATGTACACTATAATCAGGGTTGCACTATTCAACACCCTTTTCCTAGAACAATAAAAAACCCTCCATACCTTTTTAACTTGTCATGTTTTAAGTGCATTATAGAATTTAAACAAGCTTTAAAGATGAAAAAGACTGTACACAATGCTTAAGTGTTACTCTTATGATGATGATGATGATGCGGTCTACAAGATATACAAGGACATTTTGGGATGAATGCATTATGAGTCACAAAGTTGCAACTGAAGACAGCTGTTTGATTGCTACTTGAGAGAGTAGAGTTGAACAAGCCTGAATATGGATGACCTCATTTGGTTTTTATAAAACTAAACAGAGCACAGGCAGTTAGTTGGATAATATATCTCCAAAAGAAAGAAGAGTTCGTGTAATTCATCTCTCTGTTGTAGTATTTATCATGCTCTTGCTTATAAACTCCAGATAGGATTTCTGTTTCCAAAAGGTCAGATTATCTTTAGCTTGGTGACCTCACTCTTTGGTCACGACATGTAAGCTTACATTATCTTTATTTTTTAATTTTAGTATTATTAATAATTTTCTATTTTTTCTTGTATATCCCTCTACTGTTTTATCATCTTGTGTTATTGGAACTTTCCTTTACCATCTTCAGCTCCTAAGAGAATAAGCAAAAGTGACTTAAACATTGTCTCATATTCATGAGCTCCGCGGATACTTTAAAATATGGGAAAATATATGAGCTGGAAACCTAAATGCACTTAATGATTCAAGACACAAAGAAATAAAAAGTTAAATAGTGATATAAGATTAAATAGCAAGAAATGTCAAGGGTATTGTGGTTAATTATCAATAAGTCACATAGACCAAGAGGGCCATAGAGTTAGATATGCGGTCTATTACAGTGTGTTGGCCTGGACTATAAAGATTATAACGAAGAAATGAAATGGTTCCAAAATCATATTGATTGAAAGGAGCAAATATAACATTTTAGATGAGGGAATGCTGGAATAAAAGTCACAGGAATGGAAAGAAAAATGCATTTTTCTGGATTTATATGATTAGAAGTTTGCTGGGGAAAGATTTGGGCAAATGTTGAGTCTTGAATAATAAGATGAAACTTCATTCTGAAAGTCTAAGGCAGCAAATCTCATGTGTGGCATCCGATTTACTGAATGATCAACCAATAGATTGAATTATAGTGGGTGTCTGGAAATTCGTGGTAGCAAAGATCATGAATTGGTTCTGGGAAGGATTTTCAAGGAAGAGCTGAAAAAGGTGTTAGAAATGTGGTGGTCCCATGGATGCAGAAGTCATGTTTGTGACTTACCATCTCTGAGTTAAGCATTATGGAGTCACTGAAGATTTTGATATGAAGGAACAACTGAACTACAAAATTTTAAAAATATTTTTTTCTTACATAAATATGTAAATGTGAATTGGAGAAAAAAGACAACAGAGCAAACATATCAGACCTCAGACAAGAGGTCTTAATAAAGAGATGAGGCAATAGGAAAGGAAAGAACGTTGAAAATAAATTAAATGACAATGGGAAAACATCAAAAAGACCTGCCAGTGTTACATCTAAACAGGACTCTTATACTCACTGCCCAGAACAAACAAAATTGACGCAGTCATTAGAGTGGAGAAATGGTTTACTATCACAAGCAGCATAGTCAGAAAGGCAGGCAAAATCTCTCAAACATGTCTCCCTGATAATTCACATGACAGGATTTTTAAAGGGAATTTGGCAAGCAGAAGGAGAGGGTCTGTTGATTGGTGAATGATGTCATGGAGCAGTTACAAGATTGTCTTTCTGACTGTCCAGGAACAGTAGAGGAATTCCTGGTGCTATGAACCTGGGAGGGAGTTTAGGTCCACCAGAGTACAATGTCTGAAAAAGATCTCAAATACCATTCTTAGGTTTTACAATAGATGCTGTCTAAAAAAAAATCCCATGACCATCAGGTATTACCCCCGAGCCTGAGCCCTTATGGAAGCAGTCCAGGAGAAAGGTGTGGGGGAAGGTAGGATCCCTAGAGATTGAAGCCACTTTGTCCTTCAGCCTGGCCTGTGCCCTCAAGCAGTTTTAGGTCCATTATTTAGAAAAGAATATGTTGATCAGTCTTGCCCCTCCCCCAGGACACGAAGGTAAATTTATATAGGTAGTTTCTATGGCTGGAGCATGGAGGGGATATGGGCAAGAATGCATCAAAGACGAATAAATGGTCTTTCACTTGGGTGACTGGGAAGCTTTATCTTGTACCTTAAAAATGTATTTTTCATTGACAAGTCTTCTCAGTCTAGCAGAATCTGGATGTGTGAAGTTGGGTCAGTGAGCCAAATGCATAATCCATCCTGAGTGGATAATACCCCAAAATGGGATGGTAGAAAATTTGAGGAAGATTTGGCTGGCAGACTTGAAGAAAAGAAAATCATATCCAAGATGGTGTTAACTTATTCATTATAGTTATTGGTAGTATTTGACTAGTAATTTTTCAAAAATTGGATACATCATTTCAAGTGACTTTGACTAAGTAAAGAGTGAATATGTTACGCTTTCTTGCCCAAAATGTGTTACAAGGGGTTGAGAATATGTCTCTAAAAGACAGAGACCACTATGTTTTTGACAGCAAACAATATAAAAGTGGAAGCTCTGTGAAAATTTCTAAATTAAGGTTTCTACCAAAAAGGAAAGTATTCATTTGATTTTCATCCAGAAATGATCTAACATACTATGTGAAAATGAAGTCTTTCATTATCAGATCACACAGCTTTTTAAAATGTAGTCTTTCAAGTCAGTATGGTTTTTTGCTAGGGTGTGACACTTTGGGTGGTACTTAAGCAAAGTTGAGCACCAAATTATAACATTGAAGAGGACTGTATCAATGACAAATTGGCCAAAAAAGCATTCACCAAGTAGAGCAGTGAAATATCCTTCTTCCTCAAAATTCACAATTGGTTATGCCC
Organism: Tarsius wallacei; assembly: GCA_963574415.1. Taxonomy (NCBI): domain Eukaryota; kingdom Metazoa; phylum Chordata; class Mammalia; order Primates; family Tarsiidae; genus Tarsius; species Tarsius wallacei. The sequence goes on from CAUYQG010016932.1 coordinate 28,379, forward strand.
TATATGCAATAGTTGTCTCAAAGTAAGAACATCAGGTTACAAAAGGCCAGTTTCACCAGTCACATAATTTTCTTTTCTCTATAGAAATATTTATCCAAGGTTTAGTCACATGTTCTCATGCTATGTTTAAATATATTTCATTTGTAAGAATTTATTTTAGGAGCAATTGTCAGAAATGCTACTTGTGTCAATTCATATTTTGTCTCAATTTGCCAACTTTTTAAAGATAGCTGTCAAATGTTGGGGTTAGAGATATGCCACATGATATATAACTTAAAATTCAAATCCTGAAGGAGATATAACCTACTTCTCCAAATGCTTAACATATCTACAAATGGCTTGAATTGATATGACATAATCTAACCTAGAAATGGATGAGAAAAATATCATAGCATAGGAGCTAGAATTTGGTCTTCTTACTAAATTTTTTCACTAACCAGCTTTGTGAAAGTGAGAAAGTTAATAAAAATCTTCAAGTTTCCGTTTCCTTAGCCATGAAATGAAGAGATTAGACTAGCTGCTCTTTCATATAACTAAATTCTAGGCGATCTTATCATATGGAATCTATGTAGATGACCAAGTAGGCTCAAGAGAAACTTTTGAACTTTGGTTTTGAACCTTAACATCACCAAGAACCTTAACATCACCAAGAACGTCCAGAGCCTTGGTGCCTGACTGCTTTCTTTGTGCTACTAAATTCCTCCACCGACTGTGGTACACAGGGGGAAAAACCCGATAGGAACAGTAAATGTCCACTTGAGTATAGACCTCTGGAAACCCTGGAAGATTAAGGTTAGCTGCTTCAGAAGGTATGAAATTATATAGCCCTGCCCATTTCCTCCAAGTCTCTTCAAAATAGTTCTGGTTCCCATGGGCACTTATATGTTGCACCGGTAAAGATATAATGAGTACTTTATTTCAGGAGCCGATTTGAGCAATATACACCAGAATTTAAAACGTGTATATCCTGTGTCCCAATGATCTTCCTTCTCAAAACTTCCCCTAAACAGAGAACACCACGGTGTAAAAAGCTCTACATTTAAGAATATTAATATCTCGGTTTTCAATGGTGAAAAATTGAGAACAATCCAATGTTTTAGGGATGGAAATTTTAAACAGCTTAGAGATAATAATGGGATGTAATGAAAGCAGTTCAGAACATCTTATTGATTATGAAAAGGAAATTAGAGGACAGATGCCTAATACATCATTTATGTAAAAATTGTATGCCTATATCTCTATAAGCACAAATACATTGGTATAATTTTGGGCGGCTTTAATTATTTTTTTTTGAATTTTCTATAGTGGTTGAGTTTTTAAAAATCAATATGTTTCAATATTTTAAAAACAAAAAAATGAATAAAGAATATTGTAGTTCCTGGTGAGCTGAAAGTAAATGTAGAATACCTGGGTAACAACTACACTAATCGTGAGCATTCTTTTTGGATCATGTTTAAAATTTGGAATTTTTTTTTATAGCAGTATCTTTAGTATGAAGAAACGAGGAACTGAGTACCACATATTCTCACTCATAAGCGGACCCTGAACATTTACCATAATACTAAAAGAAAGGGATTGGCAGTAGCTGGAAACTGCCAGGGGAAGGAGGGGGTGCACATATCAAGGGTACCTGATCTCAAACCAGGCAAAGTGGGAACCAAAGGTAGGCCCAAACTTTACCTATGTGATGACCACTTGTGTACCTAATCCTGAATTGTACCTCACATCTTTAAAATAAAATAAATAAATAAAAGAATTACAATATATTCATTTTCTGTATCCTTACAACTGATTCCTGAAGCTAGGTAACTTTCACGTCTTCTTATAATATCATGACAGCATTGCTCTGGCTTTGAAGACGTTTTGTTATTAAGAATGTTTAAGCTATTATATTTTGTCTTTCTTGGGACTGCCTGTGGAATACTTTTTCTTGGTCTGTTTAACATCTGAACACCATCTTTACTTTATGAATCCTTACAGGGAGTAATGAAAAAGCTCCCCTTACAGATGCTAATACGTGAGATATTTGCTTTTCCAGCACTTCTTGGGTTGAGGATATCCTCCACCCTCAGACACTCTAGCACCAGATCTGATAAGGGGCTATTATTGAAAGAGGGAAGTGAGGAAGAACATTCTTTCTTGGTGGCAGGAACAGTGGTGCCACCTGCATGGGCAAGTTTCCGGGGCAAAAGTGCCAGATGTGCAAATGTCACATCTTGAGTTCAATGGTGGCAGTGGTGGTTTCTTTATCAATCCTGTTGTGAAGATAGTTTGGGGTGTTGTTTTTGAAAGCTAAACTTCGAGTTGATTCTCACTGATGGTTTTAACTCCAGGGTTTACTTGTAATAAATTGATTTTCCTCTTAATCATCTAGTAGGCTTGCAAATGAGGTCTCTGCCTAATAGACACATGTTCCTCTGCTTCCCACTACCAAAAGGACACTCGTTCCCATATCTTCACCTTTTGTCTGATGCCATGAAAGAAGTGAACCATCCCCTATCCAAGGAGGAGGATGTTCTTTAAATACCATCTGTCAGACACTTAAGAACTTGACTTCTCACATGCTGCCCCCTCTCATCTGCCTCATCAATCTTCCCCTTCCACAGCCTCTTCCCCTCCTGCATGCTGACATGCTCATGCATCTGTCATCTTGAAAAAGATGTCATGCCTTCACCCACACTTTCAAGGAAGACTAAGCCTCTGACCCCTTAACTTCCGGACATCCTATTATCTGTGCACATTACTTCCATTCCCTCACCTCTGAGTCATTCCCCATCTCTCTCCATTATGGTTTCTGTCCCCGTCAGACCACTGGAACATAGTGTGACTTTAAAAGTCCAATGCCATGAACCTAAAGAATGTAATTCAACCTTTTAGCTTTCCCTTTTTCCTGAAATGCTTTCCTTTTCTTGGATTGCTCGACTGCTCCTGTTCTGGGCTTCTTTCTTTTATCCCAATGGTTTCTTCTCAATCTCTCTTGCTAGTTGGAAAGAAATCTTTGCCTTTATCTGGCCTCTTAAGTCTTACTTCTCGGTGCTCATCTGCATATACTGATGATTGTGTGTGTGTGTTTGTGTGTGTGCATATGCATGTGTACATAAACACATACGTATGTATATCTTTCCTTCCCAAATCTCTTTTTTTTTTTTTTTTGAGTTGGAGTCTCACTCTGTCGCCCAGACTGGAGTGCAGTGGCCGCTCCCGGCCACCACAGCCTCGACTCGCTGGGCTCCGGCGATCCTTCCGCCTCAGCCTCCCGAGTAGCCGGAATTACAGGCACGCACTACCATGCCCTGCTGATTTTTTGATTTATTATAGAGATGAGGTCTCGCCAAGTTGGCCAGGCGGGTCTCGAACCTGCGGGCTCAGGCAATGAACTCACCTCAGTCAACCAAAGCGCGGGATTACAGGCTGAGCCACCGAGCCCAGCTCCCAAATCTCTTAACTGTAAGTTCTTGGTTTGCATTTCTTTCTTTTTTTTTTTTGAGTTGAAGTCTCACTTCCGGCCATGGCAGCCTCGACCTGCTGGGCTCCGGCCATCCTTCCGCCCCAGCCTTCCAAGTAGCTGGAACTGCAGGCACGCTACCATGCCCGGCTAATTTTTTTGATTTATTGTAGAGATGACGTCTTGCCCAGTTGCCCAGGCATTTCTAACTTCACATCTCTTCATGAACATCTCACCTGTACCATTAAAACCTTTCTTTTTCACTTTTTTTTCATTCCACTAAACAATACCATCACTCTATTTCTCATCGGTATGCGGAAAGGCATCCTTGAATCCCCCTTTTCCCTTACGTGTATTTTTCCCATATAAACCTTCAGGAACTCTATCAAGTCTGCAAGCAAGTTACCTCTCAAGTCTTTCCACTTTTTCTGTACAACTCTGGGCAGCACTCTAATATCTTACCTAAGAGCAGCAATAATAGCCCTATAACTACTCATGCTTCAATTCTTGGTTCCAGTAGCTTTTCTCTATAAGATTTCAAACTCTGAGACAGAAGGGTTTATGTTGGTCCTGAATTTCTTGTTCTTGTCCCTGTGCCTTTTACATAGTAGACATTCAGTAAATATTTGTTAAATGAAAAAATTCAATCAATCCATTGATTAGATTCAGTTGGCAGCAAGTTGACCACTAACTTGTTCTGGAAAGCTGAAGAAAATCCAGCAGATGGTGATATAAATTGGATTGTGATGCTTTATAAATAAAATTAAAATCCCTAGTATCACAGCTGCCAAGAACAAACTTGAATGGCAAAATCAAATATTCAAAGTAGGTGGACTAAGAAGTACATTCATGTTAATGACATTGCAATTTATCTCACTTGCAATGCAAATAGCTCTTGCTTAAAATAATTCAATATGAGCAACTACAATTAGCTGATTAATTTAACAAATATGTATTGAGCAGCTATTATATGCCAGGTATTATAAATGCAGGGAATACAGCACCAAGCCAAACAAAAACCTGGACTTATGAAGTTTATCATGTAGCTAGGGAGACAAAAAAGTCAGATATATAAGTAAAACTCATAATAACTCGTAGAGCAGTAAGCACCGAGGAAAAATAATAAAACAAGGAAGAAGTATAAAGTATAGGATGAGTAGCCCAGGTCCTTACTGAGGAGTTGACTTTTAGGTCAAACCTGAAGTGAGGGACAGAATCATGGGGATATTCATGGGAAAAGCACTCCCAGAGGGAATAGCAGATGCAAAAGCTGTAATGAGGAAATGTTTCTATATTTAAAGAATATCAAGGAGGTTAGTTGTTAAAGTTGGGTGAAGTGTAAAAGAAAAGATAAGTGAAAAGGTAAGTGCAATAGAAAATTCGTTGAGAGGTAAAGTAGGGTTGGGAGTGGGATTCTTTTTGAGCTACAGTGAGGGCTTCAGATTTAATGCAGAATGATTAAGTCTGGGTAGAGGTATATGACATGATCTGGCTCAAGTTTTAAGAGGATTACAAAATATATTTCACAATTATTAGCCTATAAGATCTCTTGAGGGATGCCAATACAAAACCAGGTTCGAAAATAAAGAACTGATACAAATATGTATAACAGTCGTGTTCTTTGGAGCATGTTAGTTGCATGGCTTCTGGTATTTTGGCCAAAACATTAAAATTAGGAATATCTATCAAAGACAATGAAATAATAAAGAATTCTCAAAAGCACTTACAATAATTACATTTCTTTATTTAAAAAGTAATTACTTCTAAATTTTTTTAAAAAGTAACCTGATAAACACTGCTTTATACAGTTGACAGAGTGAGTGAAAAGATACATATTTTTAACTTACTGATATACATTACCATCACTAAGTATAACAAATAAAATAAAACATCTTATTATTTTTTAAGGAAACTCTGGGGCCAGACTTCTTAAATTTAAATTCTCCCTCCGCCACTCACCAGCCATGTAATTTTGTGTAGGTACCTTATTGCTCTATGCCTCATTTTCCTTATCTCTAAAATGGGAATAATAATGGTATCTCCTTCAAAAAGTTGTTCTAAAAGGACAGGAGTCAATAAACATAAGGATCTTGACACAACCCTTGGCACAGGGCAAATGCTGTATAATCATGATTATTTTTGCTATTATTTCGGGCACTGATTTTGAAGTTGTTGCACTTGCGAGGGAATAGTTGTATGAAAAAAATTTTAAGGAACTTTTTATCTCTAACATTCTAGGATTTTATTTAAACTACAGTAAGATAATGTTTCTTTTTTACTCTCTACACAGTTTAATTTTTACAAGCACCATTCCATGCATCAATGGGAAAATTTGTATTAGAAAGTCAGAATAATTCCAATTTCTTACTAGTTCTCCCTAGTTAAACTGCTTTTTTAGATTTGACTTTCCATCCAGAGTCCAGATCTTCTTTTCTTTAGTGTCTCATTCATTGTAACACAATAACCTTGTTTTAATATGTGCTGTGTTTATAGGTAAAACATAAAATAGACACCACTAGGGCCACATGGCCTAGAGTATTGTGAGTCATAAGGAAGTATGTTATAGGTCGGTGTTTAATCACTATTAAAATTGATAACAGAAACATCAGAAAGCTTGTTTGGGTTTCTGTCTCTTTAGGTCGTTTCAGGTCAAGAATCTTTTAGACCTCATAACTCATTATAAGCGTGATATGTGTAATCATCATTCACTCACTTAGGCTAAAATGAAATGTCTAAACTTTCTTCATGAGAAAGGTTATAATCTAACTCTGCATCATTTTATGAACACTAATTACTTCCTATGAAATCTTCATTTCTACATGTGAATTTGAATTTCTGATCATCTTCATACAGAGTCTTTCAAATACCAAGGGTTCATTGACATATTGTGATACACATTTTGCCCAGTTTGACTTTTATTTTCTTCAGTTTGCTTTGATGGGCATTGTGCAAAATACCAGAATTCTCTTAATATAATAATAATGATAATAATAATAATTTGCAAAATTAAGGCCATATTCAATTTAAAATTATTAAATAAAACTGCTGATTAAACCAAACAAATTTCCCAGAGCATGAGAAAGCACAAGATATTCCAAAGATGCTGATATTATTCTCAGCAGTTATTGGAATTTGTCTTTTGGGTATGTTCACTGAATTTCCAAATATTTTCTAATATATTCATGCCTTTGCAATTTGAGAGTAAATTTGATGTGGACTACTGTTAAAAATTACCCATAGCCAAGTCTGGCAAGCAAGATTGGTTATCAAATCTGTGCAATGCCATTTTGGGTAAAAAGCCTGAAAATCTATCGTTTTAATTTGCTTTTAATGGACTTGAAAAGCACTTACAAATGTTTTAAGTTTCATAACAGTACAGTTTTGCATATCAATATATGTCTAATAACTGATAATTAAAGTGTGATGTATCCTTTTGAATTCTCTTTGATATCAATTCACAGAGGATGAAGCCATAGAAGAAGAACATAACTAGAGAATTCTGAGGTTATGGCTGATCTTAGGTGTGGCATGATTCAGAGGTCCAGGCAATGCTGTGAAAGCCAGGATCTGTCTCTCTTTGTCTAAGCTCTGCTTTCTCTGAATTAGCTCAAATGTGCTGTGGCAAGACAACTTCAAGAGCTCCAGCTTTACATTTTCCTAGGTTCAAGTGCAGTAGAATAAGAGATCTTTCCTCTCCTAAATTGTGTCAGTATCCTGAAAGTACTTCTCTGATAAGCTTCCAGAGGAAAACCAGTGGGCTATTGCCAAGGAAGAGAGAATGAATGTTGGTGGTTAAAAAAGAGAATGTGTTCATCACAAGTGGTCACACACACACACACATACACACACACTCATAATTGCAGGTTTAGTGTCAAGTTAAAAGCATAGGTCCAACTCTCAATTCTGCCATTGTAAGGAAAGTAGAAAGTAGAGTATGGTGGGATTTAGGCCCTTGATCAAGCTAGTTCTACACCTGACTGCTAGACCTTGGTGTGATGCTGTATATGACTCAGTTTCCTTATCTACAAAATGGGGATAATAATGTTATTTATCTCATAGAATATTTATTTATATTTATACTTCACATATATCAATGTATGTAAAATTCTTAGGAAAAAGCCTGGTCCATAGCAAGCACCCTGTAAGTGTTAACCATTATCATTATTTAGGTGTGTTCTGGAGCATTCCAGGGCTGTGTTTCTTGGTTTGTGAAGTCATTGCAAAATTGTAAAGTCAATGTTCCACAATTTTATGCTTTTATGAACATTTGGATGATTCCTATCCTCTTAGGTAGTCTTTCCTATAGAGACTTTGAAGCAAGAGTCCTGAAGCCCAGCATGAAGGAGCTAAATTTCACTATGACCTCAGTAGAAATTATATAACTTTTCTCTTATGATATTCTGAATAAGAAAAGAAACCCACTGCCAAAAGGTGGTTAAGAAATATGTCCCTTGCTAGAGTAGCTTGTAGTTGAATCATAAAAAAAAATATTAAAGCAGAATTATTTAGCTTTTACCTGTACTCCATCAATAGAGCATTATACTGAATATGAACCACTGAGAAATACTTTAATTTTTATCTAATGACATTATAAGTTACAGCACAGTATTCTACTGAGCATTGCACACTACCCAGTAGCACAGACCATGAAGTTATCACCTATGGCCGGTACTTTGCTCATCTTTATGACATATTCCATATGTAATCTATACAAGTTGGGATGCAGATGCATTCCACAAAATGGGTTGTTTCTAGATGGATATTTCATATTCATTTTTTGCCTTTGTGAAAGACAGAATTACCTTTATTCATCTAATATAAAAACAAGATCTGAAGTAGCATTATCTTTTTAAATAAAATAAGATTTGGTTTGAAGTACTTAAAATATGTGCTAGGACTCTGTTAGATTCTGACACATAGCAGTTGGAAAGTCAAGGCATTATTGAAATATTGAAGAAGTAGTTGCATTCTTCATGTGTCCAATAGAAGACATGTTTCAATTATGTTTCCTTGTTTAAATAACCTAAATATATACATGAATATGTTTATGGATATATAGATATAGATATATATTGTGTCCTGTAATACTGCTTGACTAGCTATACAACTGGATATAAGGAATTTAAGAATCTTAAAGATTGCTTTAAATCAGAGGTCAAGAATACTGAGAACAAATTAAATAATACTCTCTAAAACTTGACTGTGAATAATAAAAAAGTAATAAATATCATTTAATAGAAAGCTAATTAAATGATCATGAGATGGCCATTTGTGGTCATTGGCATGCCCTTTATCTGAAAACCTTTGGTGAATAATATAGGCAGAAGTCTCAGATATTATCCATGTTCTCAATCTCTAATTTGTGAATTTTTTGAGGCCCAAGAAATTCCCCCTATCCCCAGGAGTTTTACCTTGTTTATCTTGCTGACTTAATTAGCTTTGAACTATGAGTGTCCATGCCTGTCTTTCCAGACAGAGCTATCTCCAGAGTCTAGACTGGAGCAAATTGTAGCAATTGCCCAGGGCTCTCCTGCACTGGGGAGACCCAAGGTTGGGATTGCAAGAGATTTGTGGATGCTGGATGCTTGCTGCAGAGAAGGAAGTACAGTAGTGCACAATTATTAAAAACAATTAGTATAGCTTGTAGGATATTTTCTACCTCCCAACTTTTGGTCACTCCACAAAAAGGCAGTAGTTTCAGTGCCCTGAGCACTGTCAACCTCTGCTAATGAACTTGCTCTGCGTATTTTTCTTAACACTAATTCATGGCTTCATGCATTAACTCAGTGAACACATGTCAAGGCCTTACTTTGTATCTCCACATTTGTAATGGACTATTCAATACTATTCATAGTCAAAAGACCACTTTCTCTCATACTTTAGTGAATATAAGAATCACATGGTATACTTATTAAAATTGAATTATCAGATCACACCTCTAGAGATGCATATTCAGTAGGTGAGGTCCATACATTTGTATCTTCATAAAGTTCCTAAGACAGTTGAGGAAGCATTAAAGTGGATCATAAAATTCATAATGTAGAGGCTATGTCCACTCAGTTACCACTGGGCTACCCAACACCTAACATAGTGTTGGGCACTTGTTACTCAACACATACTGGTTTTATCTCTGTTGAATTATATTATAAGAACGATGCTAGACTCTAGGGTACAAAGATGATTTTATCACAAGTCCTCTGTGTCAGTAAGAGTCCGGGCAGATAACACAAGGAGAAATTAAAAGGAGTTTAGTGAAGGATCACTTACAAAGTCATGCACAAGACTGAGGGAGCCATAAAAAGAGATGGTGAAATGCCCAGGGTCTAGCGAGAGTCAAAAGGAGCTACAACCTTAGGACTAAAATTATCAAGGGAGGGACTTATGACTAGAACCCTATAAGAGTATAGTCATGGTAGAGGGGCTGTCCCACACGACAGGAGAAAGTCAGGGAGAAAAGTACACTGACTGTCTCACTTCCCTTTCTCTGATCTAATAATGCCATTGGCTAAACCCACTCAGATCTCAGATGGCAAGAGGGCCTGGGTGATGTAGTGTTCCTCCTCTCATGGAGCAGAGCATGAAGAGAAATGAAGAGAATGTGAAGAGTTGCTTCCTTCCAGAAACTGACAGTCTACTTTTTTCCAATCAGTGCATAGCTACTGAAGAATAAAGTTTAGAAGGAAATTAATAGCTAATACTTACCATGGGATCACTTAGCCATGCATTTGTGGCTATTGGTAGAGCAGTCTATTTGAATTGACTAGATGTACTAAGGATAAGTCAGTTGTATGAATATCAAGGTGGAATGTCAGCAAAATAGGAGTTTTCAGTTGCTAGATGATCACAAGCGCCTAGACACATGCCCATGTCCACACACATGATCATGAGTTCACATACACACAACCTCTAGAGTCAAAGAACATCACAAAACATGATCACTGCTGGAACATGGACATTTGGATGTATACCACTAAAAAAATCATATGAGCTTTTAATATTTTAACATTTGCAAAACTTAATAGCTATGGATAGATTAAGTTATGCTAAAGTGATTCAATATTTTAATGTTAACATCATAGAGAAAACTATTGTTAATGTTTTAAAAGTTAGCTTATTTTAACCTCACTTTTATATCTTTGGTAACTCACACTTCTGGCTTCTAAAACTACAAAAAATCCTTTCCCATCTAAAAATTCCCAGCTTTCGGCTTCAATTTCTATACACTCATATTTTAATGCCTTGGTTTTAAAGATCATTTAATTCACTATTTTTAGAGCAACATGGAATTATAAACCAAAACTTAATGATAATGAGGACAATATTTCAGAAGAGGACAAATGTCTTCTCTGATACATTGCCAGAAATGTGTGGCTGAGATGAAGACCACCCAGAAGGCTTCAATGAGTACATGAAGCATCACTCCATATGTACTAAAGAAGAAAGAGAGAGAGAGAGAGAAAGAGAGAGAAAGAAAGAAAGAAAGAAAAAAAAAGAAAGAAAGAAAGAAAAGAGAAAAGGAAGGAAGGAAGGAAAGAAGGAAGGAAGGAAGGAAGGGAAAAAAAGTCTCATAGAACATTGAAACTTCGGCTCAATAACGCAATTCCAAGTAAAATTTAAAGAGGTTGTACCAATCTTCAAATTCAATTCAACAGATGTTATTGAGTACCTGTAATTTCATGGTTTCCTTCCTGCTAGAATCTTTACCTTTAGGGGAGGATGATAACTCAAGGAACAATATGATACAAATGACTACCATGAGCTGCTACTTAGAATTAGAAGCAAGTCCTACAGAAACTTAGTTCCTGCATGACTGATTATACATTGGAACATTGGAATCAGGGGAAGACTTCAAAAAAAGGTACAATCTCATTTGCCCTTGAGAGAGGAGAGGGTATTCACATGGAGATTTGGCATGAAAGGGCCCTTGAAGCCTTCCAAGTGAGGTGGCTGTGCAGGATAAGCCAAGACTTTCAGCAATGTCAGCGGTCTCTGGGCAACAGCGAGTCAGTCCGTGGTCAAGAGTGGTCTGCGTGGAAGAATGGAGCAGAGAATGAGGCCAGAAAGCTCTTCTGGACAAAGTTATAGAAGAACTTGAATGCCCTAAGAACTTTGGGGTTATTCTTTTGGCAGTAGAGTCATGCAATGTCTCTCATGAGATCATGAGGGAGTAGAAAATGCAAAAGGAGATAATCTGATCTACTACCTCTATATGAGAATGGGTGAAGGGAGAGAGAGTAGGGAGGAGTAGCTCAGTGGGATGTCTTGGGAGAGATAATAGCTTTCAGGAATTTAGGAAGGATCTTTGTGGATGAAAAGAAAGGTGGTCACAGGTACAAATGTCTTTAAAAAAATGAGCAGTAGAAACCTAGATAACTGATTGGATGTAGGGCCTGTGGGAAAGGGTATTGCCAAACATGTCAAAGGCCTGAGGCTTCTGGTCTGGATGACTCACGCCTTTAACACAGATAGGGTTTGTCTATTTCCTTCCTCCTTCCATGTTGTCTCTCTTTACAGCCTCCTCTTCCTTAATTATTATATAGGACATATCAAAGTCGAGTGGAACATTTTAGTCTGAGATTTTGGCAAAATCAGTTGAGCTAGGTTTTATACAACTGAGAGCTTATTTCATAAGTTGGGAGTAGTGAGTGGGATAAGAGAGTATAACAGCAGAAGATATAAAAGCAGAGCGTAGAACTAAGAAGGAAATTGGAAAGCACCTACTTTCCAAAGTCAGATGGAGAAGGTTTGGATCTGGGTTAATTCAGATGTAAATGTTCTCTCTAACTTGAGAGAAAGGAAGTGAGTTCAGCTATTTCCCAGAGAGGTGTGTTTTGAGTACATAGCACTGATTAGTCTCGTTTAATTCTACTTCAATCCAGTGGATAGTATATGGGTGGACATTCATAAAACCTACTGAAAAAGCAATAATTGTTAGTTTTGTTCTGGCACATTATAGTCAGGGATTCTGTGTGTGCGTGTGCGTGTATGTGTGTGTGTGTGTGTGTGTATGTATGTGTCTATACCTCTGAAATTTGTTTCCTTTTTTAATTAAATAAAGCCCATGTTTGTTGGCTTTTAGGGTGGGCTGCAAGGCCCATCTGTTTAACTAGGCATTTGCCTGATACTGCAGGGGAAAGATTGGCAAGTGTAAGTGTGAATTTGAATACCAGATTCAGGCTATTTAAAGCTAAATTTATCTTTAATAAATTCACCCAGAGGTGTTCAGCAATAGGTAGTTTGGAAAATGATCATAATTTGTGCAGAAGAGTATGTTTTTAAAGGTTGACTGCTAAGTGATTGCGGGAAGAAATAGACTCAGGGAAGTTCATCTCTGATCATGCTTCTGTTCCTTCAGGATTCACCATGAAGAAGGACAGTGTACTTCAGTAATTGTTTGTGATCTGCCTGAAGGAAAAATGGTCTTCCATTTCATATGGTGTCGTTCTAACTTGAGAGCAAATAATACATAAATATTTTCTAGATAGTATATGTGTTAAAGCAGTCGGCATTTAGGACCAAGGGTTGTCAATCTTTGAGGTTTCTAAAAGGAATTGCAATTTATGACGTGTTAGGGTAAACAGTTGGATTACATTTCTGAAATACGTGTTCCATCAGGTAAAATCATTGTGATTACAGGCACTGGAACTGTAAGTAAGTTATGTGCTAAAAGGTTGAAAATGTAAAACAAGTATGCTTGTGCTTAACTACTAATCCCCCTTTGTATTTCTGCTGAATAAACTACAAGAAAAGAGGGACAAAAAAGAATGTTTAAATAATACAACCGAAAAAGTATATTATGTCATTTTGATAAATGATAAGCATTGGTACAGCCTGAGGAGCCTATTTCATCATTGGTCCAGACATGAGAGAATATTCCAGAATTCAAAGAATTATGAAAGAATATGAAGCAGTTATTTTAGTTAAAAGTTTTGCTTCTTTTGTTTTTTGGTCTTTTTTCCTAATATCTCATTTTCTGATGTGTCCTGTAAAAACATAGGTTGTCTTTTTAACACCCAGTCTCCATTGTTCAGAAACACGTTGCAAATAAAAGCAAAAGAAGAGAATGGTTTTAAGAGTTTTGCATATGTTCGACAGCAGAAGGTAATAAATGTAAATAAATCTTTAATATTTCCCCTAATTCAGTTTGTGCCATGCAAATGTCAGGACTAGAAAAACAAATCAACAAACATTTCAAGGAAAACAATGTACGTAACTTATTTTATATATTAAAAACAACTGTCAAACAATTATGACCTCATGTATTAGTTGGTTGTTTTGAAATATTCCTACTAGAATTAAAATATGCCATGAGGCCCTTTGAGCTTAAACATATTGTGTCAATCAAGAGCACATGTAATATATCTAAAGCATGAGGTAAAAATGTTCTTCATAAATTATTTCATAAATAAGTAATTTGCTTGAAAAAGTTTACAAAAATATTTGTGCTTTTATTAAGTTCTCTACAGATCTTCTGCAGTTAATGTAAATGAATTGATACAGACAGCAGTTTGATCTGCCCTCCTCTAAGTTGAAATACAAAAAGGAGCATGAAGAGATTCTTCATTGCTCAGGCAAATTCGAGAAAGATTGAGTTGGTGAAACTTCATTCATTAAATTTTTAAGTGACCATGAATTTGTTGGCTTCAGTACCTGAAGTGTAACTTTATCCTTTCAATTAAGGGACATAATTCACCCTGAGACCTTTGGCTTTAATTTTTCATATAATATATAATTTTGGGTACACTTAATGGTCAAATTTTGTATTATTACAGGTGGAAAAACACCAGCCATCTCAAGGGTTTTGTGCTTGCAAAAGCATATAATTTAATTTTTTTGAACCAATTTAATCAATGATTGCTTCATGTGAATAAATTTACACTCCTGATGATTGCCTCAGATTTGAGGGTGACGGAGAGGAGGATCACTTCCCCTTTTAAAATGTCATTTAAATCTTGGGGAGCAGGAGGAGATTAGGGGACTAATCCTAGTGATAAATTGTACTATTTAACTTTGCTAAGATGCTATAACCTCAGATTTTTATCAGTTAGATATAAGCTTCAGCAGTTTTAGGTGGTATTAACCCTTTAAATACAAACAGCCTTACTATTCGGCTACATATTTCAAAATTTATTTGATCTAATATTTTTAGTTTGTCATGGTCAAAGAATGTTTCACTCTGATCCTTACTTTTTTTTCTTAATAAAAATGCTTCTCACTGTGCCGTGCATATTTCCATAAAAGTCGGCAAGTTAATTTATGGCTTAAAAAAAGAAAATAAAGGGTCTATATTTAATATATGAATACTTTTTACAGTGGAAATTGGTGGTGGACAGTATTAAATGACTCCAGTGTGGAAATATGCAGGTGGTCATTAGTAGCAGACTATGAGATTTACTGAAGATTTTGATATTAATTTTCCCAGCATGCAGGACTATATATAAATCTAACTCTGTTTCCAAATTAATTTAAATTGATGATAATGTATGAATAACTCCATGCATATGAGGTTCATTGTCTTCTTCCTCCTTTAGGGAATATATTGTTTGCCTCATTGTGAAACTGTATTTTGACTACTATTTTCACCTGACTGGTTTCTCTATTGCAAAATAATTATTGCTTTTCCACTCATAGAGTGTATGGGACACGGTACCAAAAGACTTCTGGAATAAATGTGCCACAAAAATAAATCACATATCTGCTTGACTAGGTATGTTAAATAGAAATAAAGAGCACATAGAAGAAAGGAGCAAGCTTCTAAAAGCATCTACTTCAGTTTTACTTTTTTATATATGATTGGCTTTTTCACCTCCGATAATAGTATATTTGGAAAATATGCCCATCTTTTCTCTAAAAAGATGCAAGAATCATTTAGTGAAAAATATTTTGGAGGAAATTACTTCATCGTCAGCTCACAGATTCATGATTGTACCTCTCTAAAATTCTAATTTTAATCATTTTGGAGTTTGGAAAAGGAAAGATGTTTCTCCTTTTAGCACAAAATTAGTTTAAACTGACTTTCACCAGAGGAAAAACATGCCACTTAAAGTCACCCAACTGAAGAAAATGAAGTCCAAATGCCCAAGAAATGTTTACTTAGTTTTTAACACCTACTATACTTTGAATCCTGTCATGGTAATGTTTTATGCATTGTTGATCTTTAGAAGTCAAAAAAAAAAAAAAAAAAAACCCAACAAAAAAACCCAGCAACAAAACGCTCAATTCAGTGGACTTTACGTTGAGGCAATTTCTCTTCACAATGGGAGTCTATGGAGAGGTGAAGAAGAAAAAAGAAATGTTAGGCTCAATGCAGAGTTCCCTGTCTGCTACCAAAACCCCAGAGAGCGGCATGTATCAACCTGGCAGTATTTGAATAATGTCCCCATTTTGGTTTATTTTGTGGTACCCCCTTAAAGCACCCATTGAACGTCTGGCTTCTTCTGGGCTCAGAAAACCATAGCAACCTCCTTCCGCAGTTCTCCAACTCGGGATAGAGTTCAAGTTGTTCTCCTGGAGACCTCATGCCTAGGAGCAGGGGAAACCCTGACCACCGACTAGGTGTCCTAAGACGTCTCGCCTCAGATACAGGGCGAGGGGTGGGGTGGGGGAAGGGGGCGCCCAGGCACACACACATCCCAAGTCCTTCAATTGGGTGGGAGAGGGAAAGTCACAGCCCAGAAGGTACAGGCACTTTTCGAGTTCGCTGGACGCTCGTGTCAGCATCTGAGTGTCTGGGGGGACACCGCTCTGGCCTCCGCGCACTGTGCCCCACCTGCGCCCCGATTCCCCGAGGTAAGTCCGGGTCTCCACCGCGGGGGCTCCCGCGGCATGGGGAGGGTGCCTCCTTCCCTGGCCCGCACGCCCCCGGCCGGGGGTGGGGGCGGGAGGGGAGGAGGCGGGGCGGGCAGGCGGCGGGGTCCCCGCACCGCGCGCTCCCAGTCGCGGCGCTGCGGCCCGGCGCGGTGCTGGCGCGGCGGGTCCCTGCGGGCGGCGGCGGGCCCCGGGCCGGTCCCTGCAGGCGGCGGGGCCGGGCCGGGCGGGGCGGCGGCGGGGCGCGCGCTGTCTCTTTAAGGGAGCTGGGTCTGGGGTGGCGCTTTCCTCCGCGAAGGCTCCTTTGATATTAATAGTGTTGGTGTCTTGAAACTGACGTAATGCGCGGAGACTGAGGTCCTGACAAGCGATAACATTTCTGATAAAGCCCCGATCTCCCTGCGATCTCCGGCGTCCTCCTTTCGGCGCTGCTCGCGTCTCCGGCCCCCGCTCGCCAGCCCGCCTGCCTATTTTTTTTCTTTTTTAAACAAAAAACAACACCCCCTCCCCTCTCCCACCCGGCACCGGGCACATCCTTGCTCTATTTCCTTTCTCTTTCTTTCTCTCTCTTTCTCTCTCTCTTTTTTTTTAATAAAGGGGGGGGAGGGAAGAGAAAGGGGGGGAGGCAGGAAAGACCTTTTTCTCCCCCCCACCCCCAAATAATCCAAGATCAACTCTGCAAACAACAGGAGACGGTTCATGGCTCTGGCCGCCGCGCCACCATCTTTCGGGCTGCGGAGGGTGTTCCTGACGATTAATCAACAGGTAAGGGGGGGAAGGCCGGCCGGGGCCGGGCGGGGGGCGCAGGGGGCGCGGGGTCCCCAGCCGGGCCCAGGGAGCGAGCGCAGCGCCCGCCAGTGTGTGCGCGAGAAATGTGGGCGATCGCGAGCGGGGAGCCCTGGGAATTAAAAGTGACTTTCTTTGAAAAAAAAAAAAAAAAAAAAAAGGCCGAGGGAGAGAGTGTGCAGAAAGCCCGGCTCAGGCTTCTCGGGTTTCACATGCATTTTCTTTCTTCCTTTTTGCGCGTGTGATTTCTTTCTTTCTTTCTGGGCTCCCCCCTTCTTCTTCTGCCTCCGCTGGGGCCGAGGTATCCGAGCCTTGGAGACCAGCGACTTCCAACCGCGGTAGCCCCTGGAGTCAGGAGGGTCAAGTTCAGCCGCCGGGGAGGAGGAAAAACAAATCCCCGTTTGCCAAAAAAAGAAGTTTCGGGCCGGCGCCCCCTCCCCCCGGCCCCGCGCCCTTCGCCGCCGCTCCCCGGCGGGTTTTGAGTCTTTCCCACCCGGCGCGGCGAGGAGCCGGGGGTGGCTGCACCCGGGGCCGCTGCCGCCGCGAGTTTCGGGGGGCCCCTGGCCAGCGGGGCGCAGACTGGGCACCAGCATGCAGAGTAGTAAGTCGGTCGGACTCCGGAGGGAGGGGAGGGGCAACGAGAGGGGCTTCGGTGTGGCCCCCAATGTGGGGATCCAGCCCCGCACTGGCTTTGGCTTGCAAGAGTTTGCAGAGCCAGGCTTCAAACTTTTTTCCCTTCAAGGCCCAGCTGGGCTTGGAGAAGGAGGGTGTCCCTCCCTGGATGTCCCCGCACCCCTTCCCCGCCAAGCGGCTCCAGGCATCCGGGCCTGGGGGGTCGGTGCCCTGTCCCCACCATGTGGCGGGGCCTCGCAGCCAGGGAGCTTCCGTATGGGCTGAGGAAGGGGCAGACTTCCTTTGCGGTGCGGGTGATGCGCCATGTGTCCCGCGGGTCAGGGGACACTGGCCAGTGATTAAATGCCTGACAGCAGAGGGACATCCTGGCAGACAGGCGCTTTGACTTCTCTCTAGTTCCTGGTGAGGATCTAAGGAAGACACATCTTTGAAAGACCAAGGCAAACACCGCTGTCCCTCCAAATAACCCCAGGATTATAGGACCCCAGGAATAATTTGAGGGCGAGGCAGAGGTGGGAGCTGTTTGAAGTGCAAAGCTTTTGTGTGTGTGTGTGTGTGTGTGTGTGTGTGTGTGTGTGGCTGGGAAGGCTTTTTGTTGTTGTTGTTAGTACCTGTCTGAGATGGTGGTGTTTCCCCCTTTCCCTAGGGAAGTCAGTAACTGTTTTATGACCCCAAGACTCTAAAGCAATTTAAGTTAGATGGCGAAGATACTGTGGGTTTCAGAGGGAATCTAGGACTTACTAAATTTTAGAACCTGCTTGACTTCCCCATGTCTTTCTAGGCCTCAGAGTTTGATACTTTGAAAGTTTTTGGGTAAGAGCGGTGGAGCTTAATGATAAATCAAAATTATGATAGATTATTCCTTCTTATCCTATTTTGGAAAATCATGGTTAGAGTTTAAGCGAGGTAAGTGAAGTAGAAGCTTAGCGAAGTTAAATTGGAGACAAGTTAGGCCTATTCATTGAACTTTTTGTAGATTTATTTAACTTTTGTAAACGCACCAGGTGAACAGGAAAGGGTCTGGGAGAGGTAACATGCACAAAAGAAAAAAATACAGATGGGACCTGAGACAAAATTACAAAGAAGTGATAACTCTAGGCCTGGTTGTTGGCTAAAATCTGATTGTTCAAAGCAAAAATAAAATAGGAAACTTCCAACAATTCTTCAAAGTGCTCCAGCTCTGAAGCTAAAACCTATGGATCTTGCCGGCATCATGTTACTTTCCTGCTGGTTTTAGGAAAAGTTGATCATTTAGAAAAGCCTGCCAGAGTTAAAAATGCAAGGGACAGCAAGGAAAGTCATGCGGGCAGCCAATTCTTGACGTGGACAAAATGAGAATGAAAGTTTCTGAGCGCACTGTTGTGAAGTTGCACACGCCGCTCATTTGCTTAGAAGGCCTTCTCAGATATTCCACCGGTTAATGTGAAAAACTAACAAGATCTAAAATCGTGTGGGTTTTTTTTTTTTCCCCAAGTATGCCAGGGTTGTGAATAAATACAGGGTTTGTATGGGAAGATGAAGCGTTTCCTGTAAGTTGTGATGCTGACAGGACAGTCTGGAAATGATACCAACATAGTGAGGATTTTTTTTTTTTTTTGCACCTTTAAGTGAACGTTTATTAATGATGTGCTTAATCAGTACGAGTCAAAGGTGTCATTCTTAGTGTCGATATCTCCATGGATATCGTAACTTCCTAGTAAAGCTATCCCCTTGAATAAAAACGTCTCTAGATTCAGTTAAACACCCAGGGCCACTAATGTGCTAAAGTTTGACAATGATTTTTGGATGTTAATAATGTGAAGATAAAACTCCTGAGGGGGAAATATCGTTTTAATGCTAGCATTATGACTCGATTTCTCTAAAGGTGAGGCCTTCAGAAGCTTCATTAGTATTCTGCTGGCAAAGTATTATTCACCACTGGCGAGCTGATGTTTATGACTTCCTGATATATCTGTTATATGTTAGGAGATATGTGTGTAGAATACTTTTACACATGTAATAACTAAGTCTGACACTAGATAAATGGTGGAACATAGCAAGTTCCTAACAGAAAGTTTGCTACTCCTTTGAATTCTAGATGCTGTAAGGGTCTGGGCCACTATTTAGGTTTTGTCCTTTGTCTCTTAGAGGTAACGTTAAAGGTAAGGAGAAAAGTGTCATAATGGCTGTGAATTCTGAGCTGATTTTAGAACTCAGCATGTTGATGACTAACCTTTTCAATAATTTTATAAAATTTTCTGCATACTTGCTTAAAAAACAGTTTAGGATCCAAATCAGTGTGTAACGCATGCTCCTATCGTATTTTCTGTGTTAAGTCCTGTACCCTTCCTGAGTTTATTCAGACTTCCATCATGTGGCTCTCTCTAATACACATAAGGCAATCTTAATTCATAAGAAAAATCTTGAAAACAGGGAAGTGAATGCATCTGCAGAAAGGCTTCCTTTAAGATTCTAGTATTTCATTGACGGTCCCATTATTATTATTTTTAATAGTAGTAGTGGTACATATATGTGTGTGTACAGAGATGCAGATCACAATTTGCATTTAATGATCTGCATATTTTAATTAAAAAAGCAACCCAAAGGGTGTTAGGCTTTAATAAACTCTAGTTTTACCTTCTTTGTTGAAGTAAATAAACATTATTGAAAGTTTTAAGGGAGAGGGCTTGCAGCAAATTGTTTTTGAACTAGAGTTTTATTTCAGATTTGAACTTGGGATCAATATTGAGAACTGGCTTTAAACATTTTTCATAATGCATATATTTTAAAACAATTACTTTTTACTTCAGTGCTCCTTTTGATAACAAACAATAATCTAGCAACACTATGCTATTGTGTGTAGAAGAAAATAAACTTTAAGAAAGTTATGGGCAAGTAGCTATAACTGATATAAAGGGAAAATTATTATTTTTGTACTAAGTGATGTACTTAAAAGAAAATGATTGGCTCACATTAAAACATATTCTTATTAAGATTTCTCTGGTGTGTAAAATAAAGGCATTCATTCAACAGACTGACAACTTTCCACTTGGTATTTGCCTTTGCTTAATTTAGTTTCTGCAGGACAGCTAGTGTGGTAGTCTGCATCTGTTTTTGGCAGGCTTAGAAAACTATAAACTCAGACAGTTCTGCTCCAAATATTGCAGCTCACAAGTTACAATCAATTTGATAAAAACAGGCAAGATTTGTGGATTTGTTTTCTGTTGTTCGTCCTTGGTCAAGCTTTCAGGTAACAGGTTTCTTTTTCTCCCTCTTTTGCTGTTTATGACTATTAATTCCATTGATAACTAATTCTGAGTCTTGTCTACTTTTTTATCTTCCTTTTTTACTAGTTATTTAAATTTGGGGAAATTAGTGACAGCATGTCTAGACTTGGTTTTAGTTTGATGGCTTATCTATGTGATTACTACATTTATCTTTTGATATCATACAGAAAGTAGTGAGTTCTTTGTTACTATAATGGTTATGATTTATGGGATTTTTGGGTCCCCTTTAGATATAATGTGAAGATGCTTTTCTAGCCTTTGTCAACTAGACATTTACTCTGATTCTTTAAGGATGCTTGCCATGTACAGAAAAGACAAACACACTTTGCAATTATTTACATCTTGAAAATTGGGCAAAGTTTTAAAAATAATTTGCAAAATAATGTATCCTTTAAAAGCTTTAGCCAGTGGATTAAAGTAAATATGCTAAAATACCGAGTACTGTTTTATAGCACCGTTCTGTAGCAGACAGTGCTGCAGAGGGAATAACAACTTAAAAAAATTTATACTTGAATGTAAGTAGGTTTAAAGCCATTTGTTTATTTGTGTAAAATATTCTATTAATTATATATGACCCTTATAAATAATATCTCTAATTTTATTATGATCCCCTTTTGAGTTGTCATAGCACTCAGTGGCTTTCATGTCCTGAGACTGAATGTGTTGGTCTTTGGTTTGGTTCTCCACTGGGCACAATCATGTAGAACTTGACTTAGTTTAGAAAGAGACAATTGAGCGTAAGGAAATTCCTTTACTGAATTTTCAGAAGGATCTACAGGTGAAAATAATTTGAATTGTTAAGTGTTAGATTAAGAAGCCTATCTGATCGTTGCAACCATAGTGGTTATTATAGCAGTGATGTCGACTTTTTGTTATCCCACTTTTTTTCCCTCCAAGAGCACAAATCCAAGTAGCAAAAACAAAGATGAAATTATCTATGTATTTTAAATTTGAAGCATCACTGGAGATCATTCTCTAATTCAAATTATAACAGATAGACAAATACCATTGAAACACCCCAAAGAAGACATTATGGATACACTTGTCGTTCTTAAGCATGTTTCACTGAAAATAATAATAATAAAACTTTTAATTTTTAAAATGTTTCTAGCTCTTTAAAAACCTGCAGTAAATACTTTACAAGTGGCTAGACACCTTCCCTGGTGGTTTAGTTTATACAAGCAGGAAACTTTCTCTCCTACTCTTTCTCTCTCTCTTTCTTGTTTTCTTTAAACCAACTGACGTAATGCCAAACTTTGCTTTAAAAGAACAGACAGAAGTAATTGGTAGCTTTTAACTTTTAATAATGTTCTGGATTGGTTTTAGTGGCCAAAATGCCATTTAAAAAAAAAAAAAGTTCAAGTAAGAACGGGCTTGTGGCCTGAGGAAGAAAGGCTCTGTTGATGCAGTTATTTTTATTCTTGTTTTTCAATCTGTTATTAAAAATCTTTCCTGCTGAGCACTGCTGGATTTCTCCAATTGCTCTTTGTGATGGCTGGTGCATTTCAGGTTACCGTAACTTAAACAGTTTTTGGGTTTTGGGGAGAGTGGGTATTTGCCTTGCTTTATTTCTTTTTTATTTGGAAAAAACTAGATTTGTTTTTGTTTCTGTTGAGATTAATTAATTAAGGTTATCAATGACCACAGGTCAATGAATATGTTTATATAAAGAATGCGACACCTGTTAGCGAGAGACTAAAATGTGGAAGTTTAATCGTGGCATTAATCATTTTTATGGGCAGAGGAAGGAAAATAGATGAAACTTTACAAAAATGCATTTTTAGATTGAAAGCATTAATTTTAAGGATCAGTATGTGTCTACTGGGAGCTCTTTTTTCTTTACAATTTTAGGTGGTAATTTTAACCCTATTTATCGCACAGTATTTTTAGTTTCCTTTAAAAAATTGTCATTTTCTCTTTCTGACCTTGCACAGGCAAACAGAACTTTCTCCAGTTAAATGACATCTTGATGATGTTGATTGACATCAGGGCAACTTCAGAAGCTGGCAAGTAGGAAAATCTTTTTAAGGGGCAAAAAGATTTGTGCCAGGAGTTCCTTCCCCGGGGAAAAGACACTCCACCCCGAAATGGGGCCCTCCGCCCTACTTGGTGGGTCAGAACTGAGTACTGTATCATATCAACTGCTGGGAATCCTTCCTGAAGGTTGCATCTCATGACTACTTGGTATAGACTTTGCTTTTAACCCCAAATTTTTCAAGAAAGTTTTTTTTTTGTCTTCTTTACCTAGAGCACATATAAGGAATAAAATGTATTGAAAATTAAGTGTCGCGCAGGGGAAGAGTGTAGTCTTTAAGGCATTCATAATGATCATAAAAAGCATTCCGCCTAGTCGGGGCCATTGCAGCATTCTCTGCTCTGAAATTTGACAGTTCTGATTTATTTCATGTGTTTCTCAGTTTTTCTTGTGAAAGCTGCAGGGTTTAGTTCAAATCAGAGGCATTCTTTCTTTGCTGGCTTGTGCTTTTTTTTTAAAGATTTGTCAGGAAAAACTTTAGGAACTTAAGTAGATACGTTGTTCACACCAGCATCGTGGAAGTTTCCTGGAGTAAGTCTGGCTTTCTTTCTTTCTTTCTTTCTTTCTTTTTTGACAAAATTTTTAAACATGTATTTCAAGTTATGAGTATGTCTGTCACTAAGTTTTTATATAACGAATGTTGGTTTGTTACTTCAAAACTGAGGGAAAAGTAATAAAAGTTTAGCAAGAAGGAAAAAAGGCAGAGGGAGGTGTCTGAAGCTGTAGCTCTTTAATATCAGCAGCTTGTTTACTGCTGAGTGGTGGGGAGGGGTTGGAGGAGGCTTTGTGGAAGATGATACCAAAAAAAAAAAAAAATCCATCAATTGCGCATATGATCCCCTCCCCTTAAGGTTTACTTAAACAATATGTTTCGGTTTTGCCTCGAACCATTCTGCACCACCTCTGCTCCAAGAGTCCACCACTATCTTGGTTCCTGAGAGATTGAGGATGACCCTCTCTGTGGTAGAATGAACACCAGTGTTGTTTGAACAAAGGTAACACATTTTGATTTGTGTGATTTGTTAGTAGTTAGTGGTAGGATACCTATAATACGAGGAGAGTTCTAGCAGTGTAAATGCCTGCCAGTGCTGGAATCAGCCACGATTGCTCTACTGTGTTTAAATCATTGCTGATACATGTGTATGCTTTTCTAGGTGTGTTTTATGTATGTAATGCATGTGGACCGACAATGTTTAGATACACCTGGATGGTAGAATTTAATATGCAAAACCATTAACTCTGCGCTTTAAACATGAATCTTTTAAGATGCTACATGACCTACTTTATGAAGTCTAGAAGTTGGAAATGAGGATGGAGTTTAAACATCATGAACCAATTGTTATCGTAATGCTTATATCTGCTCTGAATTTACTAAGAAATTTTTTATAATGAAAAAAACTATAAATCAAAATGCTCCCTTTTCAATGTATTTTAAGCAGTGCTTCTGAGATTTTTAAAGTCCCGTTTCTGTTGAGAGGAGCAGTTAAGTGACAGGGCTGTTTTCTGAATCTATCTTTTTATGGGCTTGCACTTTATAGTTTACAATTCTGTCGTCTCGAAACGTTATGTGGAAATAATATGGAACATGTAAAGACTCTGTACTATGACCTGATGCGTTTTTCCCTAGGGTGATGGATTCTGTGCGTCACCCAAATGTGATGCCGTTTGCCAGGCTTGTAATACTGGTTTTGAGGGTTCCTGTATGTCCTATTTCATCCAGCAACACAATACAACAACTCTGGTATCTAGGTAATTGACACAGTCAAAATAGGTTCTGGAGAATGTTCCAAATACTTTTCAGTCAGTCAGAAGTTAATGCATATATTCAATTTATTTAACAATTGAATAAACAAATGGTTTATTGTCAGCTATTTAAGCCTTCTCTATTAGATCGTGTTGAAAAAGTACTTTTTTCCAAGTGTCCACGGTTTATTTTTTCTTTCTTTTTTTTTTTGAGGGGTGCATGGTTCTTTTATTTGCATTAATAATAGCTTTATCTGTTGATTACTTTGTATTCATGATAGTGAGTAGTACAGTATAGCACACATTAAATTTTAACATATACATATCTAGTGTATATGTTCCAAGCTTGAAAAATCCATTAATATTATTATATTATTAAACTGAGTAGTACAATAACCAGGAATGAACCCAGTATTGTATAAGATGATAGCTAAAACCACATTTGCTTTTCAAACACTAAAAATATCATAGCTATAAAAAGAGAGATCAAAAGGACTTTGCTTTGGAGCTGTTTTTACTTGTAGAATTTGGAGAGAATGTATAAAGCTTACAAATCAATAAACATTTGTAATATAACATGGGCTTCTTGATTAGAGACTACAATTTGACTTTCCACGGATTCTTGTGAATTGATGTTTCAGTTTCTTATATTATATAGGAGATCAGATACATTTATAGTGTAAAAATATACGGCAGAATTTAGTTTGTGGAATCTAATTTCTCTTTTACATGATACACTTCATGTGTGGAGGGATCAAGCATTACTAATCTAGTTTTAGCTTTTTTTTCATTCTGAGCTATGCACAAGTGCAACCTATGAATCTGTGACTTCATATTAACAAATGCGTGCATGTACGTGCATATGTCTGTATTCTCACTTGCATAGAACGTTCTTACATTGCAGGCACTGCATGGAATTTTAACTTATGACATATTTTTCTGAAATCACTTTAGTCTTTGTAGTGTTCATTTTAATTACTTAATGCATCCCAACACCTATTTGAGGGTTAATTTAATTATAATTTTGGTTCTGAAATCAGAGCATGATTGGCAAAACAAAAATGAAATTCTACTTGTGTCTACTTGGTGATGTCATTATCTGTGCATTATCTTTAGCTTTGCGAGATGTAGAAATAAATACATAAGCCCATTTTCCTCCCAGTACTCTTAAACAGTTCTTAACATGTAAAAGTTCCATGTAAAAGTTCCTAAAAGAGAGTTTGATATTTGTTTTTACTTTAGTTTTTGATGCCATTAAATATTTTTGAAGGAGAATCTAGGTTACTTTGCTTTTAAAATATACTGTTCGAACTGATAAAAATTAAGAGATAAATATATATATATATATATATATATATATATGTATATATCGCTCAACCAAGACCGTTATTACTAAATTTTTTAATACATGTTAGACTATCATTGAATGAATTATTTATCAATTTTTTCTTGATATGCTTTTGAAATCTTTTAAAATCATATGTTTTTTCTATATTTGGCTGCTGAAATTTTGTTAAATAGATTTAGGTTACACACAAAAAAAGACAAAAGATGATGTTTAAGACTGTCTTTAACTAAATATTGGCTGTATATCCCTTTTATAGATTATTATTACAAAATTTGCTCCTCAGTTCTGCAAACTTAGGAAAGTTTTAGAAAATAATTTATGTAGCAGTGGCCAATGCAAGCAGTTATACATTTAAGTAATTGATAATATGATAATATACTATTTTCTGTGATATGTAAACAAACTGTAAGAGACTTTCCTCCTTTGTGTATGGAAAACATTTGTATTACATTCCTGGATGTAAGATGTGGTAAATTAGTATAAGAAACTCACTGTCATCTAAACCTCAATTACAAAAAACTGTTTATTTTACTCTAACCCATCACTATTTAGTCTATTTTTAAATGTTTCATTTTTAAGACCATTTATGCTGTTGAAAGAAAGCCCTAATTATTTACAACACATTTTACTTTTTCTTTGTACTTTGATAAGATTTATGTAAGAAAGCTGTCACTCAGAAGATTTTGGACAATAGTAAGAATCATAACATGCACATTTTATGTGTAAATATGAGTACATCGTCTTGCATTTTCACTTTGCGAAACATTTAACTCTGGTGATATACATCTTGTGTACATTTATGTGCACAAGTTATGCACTTTTTACTCCCAGGATAATTCAGTATACTATTTAATCACACACACACACACACACACACACACACACACATACACGCACACCCCTACATCCATGTTCTTCCCACTCCCTGAAAAATTCAGTGTATTCATGTATCATTGACAATAATAGCATTTTTTAAATGAGATCAATTGGGGGTAGATATTAATGTAAGCAGGTTTTCCTTTTTTTCCCTTCCATTTCCAGTTCTTTCTTTAAAAAATATATATCTGAACAGAAGAGGGATTAGGATACTGTACAGTCCACAATGACGTAAGGAACTGTTGCTGCATATAGCTTTATTTATTTGTATATTTTTGACATTGAACACTTTGACCTCTTCACCTGTGGTACTTGGGAATTTTAGATAAGGCTGGCCGGGGTCACACTCATCAGTTCTGACTTTGAGTGACAAAAAGCATCCTCTAGCTCCGGGTGCACTACTGTGCTGGTTCCTTCAGGAGTGGAGATTCCCGTAAGTTTATTTGGCACTTGGAAACATATCTAGAATTCTAAACTTTTTGAAAAGACTCTGGATGGTTTTCAGAAGAGTAAGCAGAGATCTCAGGCCGCATGATGTCGCTGATTTTAGGATGCTAAAGAAAATTGTGCTGAGACCAGGCATGCTTCCTCTGGCTTATCCTGCCATAGTTTATTACCATTTTCCTCTTTATCCTTCCCCCCCACCCCTTTTGGGATCTAATATTTCAATTTCTGGAAGAGTAAAGTTTACTCTTTCAGTGGAAAAAATACACCAGCTGTAGGATTTTTACCTACATTTCTTGATCATATTTATATTTGGGGGCAGCAATATGAGAAAAGGAAGAAGCTTATATACTGTAAAATTATAATTTGATTTTATTGTTTGCTGTTGAGTAGGACTTTGCCATTCCATTTTTATGAAGAAATGCATTGATTGAAATTAAATAAAATCGTGGTATAATTTTGAAACAGTGATAAGCACCAACTGTGACATATTTCTGGCAACAATTTAAGTCAATTCTAGTTACTCAGTACTTCCATCAGACTCTGTATTCCAAGGTTATAAACATGAATTTGACCACTAGATGATGGCTGCTGCTTTAAATGCGCATTGTCTTGATTTAGGGAAGAAGAGTTCATAAAAGATTCTCATCATCTGTATGTTTTAGATTCCCCAGAAGTAGAATGCCAAGTATATGTTACCAACTCTTTAAGGTCTTTAGAGTAAAGAGTTTACTTGTTTATGGTAGCTTCTATTTAATAACATCAAGCATAAACTGCTTAACATATTTATGTGTTAAGCTAGTGTAGCTTGGTAAATTTACCTACATTTCCATTAAGTTTTGGGAGTAACAAATTAGATTAGTAGCTATCTACCAAGGGTAGTTCTGAGGTCTGGAATTTGTAAATTTTTTTTAAGAGTGATGGTACGAATATCATCGTAGGTAGGAATATTAAGAGTGATCATCTTTTATAAAAGTTAGTTCTATCTTTCATGTCTAGGAAAATATAACAGTGAATGTTTGCTTTTTGTATGTTTTGTCTCCAAGCAGAGGAAACTGACAGTTTTATGTTTTAAGTGCCGAAAGTTGTTCTTGGCTAAGCAGCCCCAGAGTTAATCACTGCGATGTTAACTTGAATTTTTGTCTTTAACAAGTTTTCGATTTTTAAAACGAAATATGTGTCCATTATTTCCAAATTGACATCTTGTGTTCTGGATTGGTTTATAGAGAAATGTTTTTCAATTTTTCTTGGATTGCTTGAAGTTCATTGATTTTGAGATACTTCGTTTTCAGTTTTTTCATTTTTTTAAGCTTCTCAGAAAGGAGAGGAAGTACTTCATCTTTTTAGTGTGTTCTTATTACAGAATCCTTGTTACTTCCCATAAAGTACAAATTAATTTTGCATTAATTTTGTATTTTTTCCTCTTGTGTTGTTGTTTCAGTAACTCTTTTTGATGCATTAGAAATTGAAAGATCAGTGATGTCAGTTTTCCTGCCACATCTTTCTGTGATAAGATATTCTAAAGAGTCACTGGAGAGAAATCCTTTCATATGTCACCCTTACATTTTCATTTTTATTTCAAAAAAGAGTAGTGTTGGAAAATTACTTACTATTTATTCTTTGTAGCTAATTGAAAATTATGAATGGTGTAAAGTAACATGACATTTAGTTGTTTGTTATTTAGATATTATGCATTTTGTATCTGAACATTTGATTGAAAGAAAAAGAAAAAAAATTGACCAGCTTTGAAATCAGTTTAAGATAGTTTTATGGAATTCTCCAAAAGTAGTGAGTAATATAAAATACTGTCAATGGGTTAAAATACTGTCAATGGGTTAAAACTAAATCTGTATGTAGAGCGGAGACTTTAGCCTGACATATTTCAACGTAAAGATGTTTTAGTATAAAGAAAACTTTCTTTAGTTTTGCCTGCCCTTTTTTTCTTACAGCTTTGCTTATGATAATCAGCATTCTTAAATTATAGTTATGTGAGAAACAAGGCTGCTACCATGAAGAAGTAACGCTCTGCCACATACATCTCAAAGGCTATTATAAAGTGTTTTCATTTGGAATACATGAAGTAAACACTAGATAAATAGATATCAAATTGCATGCGTAGTATTCCTAGCATATTACCCACACTATGTCCTGATAAGTGGACTTGACTCTGAGGAATCACATTATGTCCATGCTTAGTGGAGTGTATTTAACAGTATTTTTGTATTTCCACTGGTAGAAATGTGGAAATTTCAATAAACCATCTTTTTGTTTGGTTCCTGTGATGGGAGGCAAACATTTTGCCAAAACTTTTGGTCAGATGTAATTACAACAGTGTTGTGGGATGAAGTTAATGTGATGATTTTGAATCATATAAATGCATTATTTTGAAAATACAATTTTAAAAAATTTACTCATTTGGAATATGATGGAAGAGGCAAGGACAGTGTTTTTAGATTTAATTCAATGCCTCTAGATAAAGATAAAAAATAAAAAATTCAACAACTTCTTTCATCTTTTTCTAATGTAGGAGAAAATGAAGTTTATTTTTATAAACATCATTGAAGAAATAATTGGTCAACTTAATTTTGACAAAAGATGATTATGTAAATATATTAGATAACATTTCAAGCTCAACAGAATGTACATTTTATTTCATTAGGGTACATCAATAAAACCATGCACCAAAACAACAAAAAATCAAATAAACAAAAAACTTAAAATACTAAATTAAATTACCCTCCTGAGGTCAGATGTAGAGTAAGTTGTGTGACCTCTGAGATAATTCCCTTTAGTTCTGTGATTTCACTACAAATTCTGAACCTTCACATATTCTACTAGTGGGCACATTATATGTGCACAAGGGTACATTCTGCTTCCCACAAAATGTAGGTCTAGGCCTGAGATTCTTCTAACATTCTCTTGTTCATAGAGAAGTAGACCCTGGCCACTTCTTTTCTCAATGGCTAAATTCTCCTCAGCGGGGCAGTCTAGTTTGGTTTTATTTCTTTAATTTAAGGACTATTCAGAGTGCTCATGGGGTCAAATTTTATTTTGAGTGATAGGATTTGAGCTACTATGCATTATAGCATAATCATTTTATTTTACAAATAAGAAAACTGAAGATAAAGTGAAGTGACTTTCCTCTACTTGGATAAAAGACTGAACTAGAACCAGGGTCAAAACACCATCCTAATATTTATGGAAAACATGATATGGTCTCGATGTTTGTTGAAGAAATCTGCCTAATATCTGAGATTTATTTATATTTGTTTTTCCTTTTGTGTGTGGATATGAGAAAATAATTAAAATATCATTTATTAGGATGCAGTGAAAATAGATGATCATATATATAATGAAGTAGTTGATATATTCACATGATTTCTTTATCAATACCTTAAGAAGATATGGGTGTCAAGTGTTTAGTTTAGAACTTACTACAGAAATTTAAAGAGTGACTACAGAAAAATCTAGGCTTAATGTTTCTTTCATACATCTTAGCATTAGAAGCTTTGGATTCACTGACATAAAAATCTGGTTGTTACTGAAAAATTGGTTATGAAATTGTCATTAATAAGAAGTTAGTTTTTATTACTCTTTTCCCTTTAGCTTAAAATATCTCCAACATTTATTTATCTTAGTCCATTTGAATTAAGGATTTTTTTTTTTTTATCTTTCAGGAAACCAGACTTTTTTTTATTCATAACAGACATGAACCCTTTGGCAGGTTGAGAAACTGTAGACGGGCATCAGTGAGATTAGGCTTGAAATGTGCAATTAGTTATTTAAATGTGGTTGAGAAACCATTCGTGGTATTTTACATAAACTCTTCAGCATTTATAAAAACAAATTCTTGAAAGAAAAATAAAAGAGACTTGTTTATTTTAAATGCTTTTCTTATTAATCCTGTCTTTTGAATGATGAATTTCAACTTCAAACGTAGTAAGAATAAAGTATTTTAAAATATAAATGTAATACTATTTTTTTTCAGAATTTCTAAAAAATTTAGGAATTCTTTTAGAATTTCTAAAAAATTTCTTTTAGACTTTCTCTAAAAATTCCAGTATTTTAGCCATAACCCTACTGCACAGCATAGATATAATTTATGATTTTTGATTATAGATAAGCTATTTTTAATCATTTACTTTGTTGGAAGAATTCCGTGTCTTCTTAAATCCCTTGTTTCTTCTTCTTTTTTCAGTCCTAATAGTTAAATTGTATAATCTAAATGTACACCCTCCATAAGCAAAAGCTTATCACTTATAACCCCAAGGATACTTTCATTTCCATTTCTGGGTTTTAAAAGCATTATAGTGAATACTATGCAGAAGGATATTGAACCTGAGACAGTCCCCAGACTCACTCAGAGAACAGCTCCAGAAGTGATTTCGGAAAGCAGAAGAGGTGGGGGGTAGAGGTATGTCAGGCTCTGTAAGGACTGGACTTGTTCAGTGTCTGTATTTGGAACCACTTAATCCTGAGTTGCAAGGTGAGGAAGATAGTGGGTTTCATTTGTGTGGGTTTTCCTCTGTGTCATGTAGCCAGAGGCAGGTTTGTCTTTTTTGGTTTAGTTATTTTGTTTTGTTCATGTTTCTTTAGGTGAAACGCTTTTATGAATAGCTTGGAATAGTTATTCCTTTAAAATGAAATAGTTTTCTTGTAGAAAAATTATCATGTTCATTCAGTTAGATACCATCATTTAAATAAAAAAATTATAAATGATCTTTAATATTAAAAAAACAATTCTTCTAAAATGGATTAAGTAACCAATTTGACCATAATGCTAATCATTCCATATAAAATCTCTGTCTTGGTATGGTGAGCATATTGTATGAAGAAAGACTGAAAATTTTCCTTATTACTATGGAATTATCTCTTGTTTCCTCTGTTTCCCCTATGCTATTTTTGCTATATAGCAGAATGTATTTTTCACCCCGACTGTGAATTATAATTTAATATCTTATGTCTATCCAATTGAATCAGAGGAAGCCCCATCCATGCTTCCAGTTCTTCTTAATGATTTTGTTAATGTTACTTACTTTTTAACTTGTTTCCCTGTTTATACCAACTGTCTCTTTTTTTCTTCTTTTACTTTGAGAGATTAGATTCTTACCATGGACTCTTGACATTACAGATCAAAATAAGGCAAAATGGCTCTTACTTTGGGCTTTATCAGAAAGTGCTTTTTTGTTGATTTCACAAACAGGTCATATCCAGATAAGGTTTAAATAAGATGAGTTGTAGTATTTTATTTCTAATTTCCACCTATTAAAGGACTTGCTTTCCTTATAAATCAGTATACACTTTATATTACTTCCCCTGAATCACACATATGCTAATGTATTCACCCACTTTTGATAAACTCCTTTTCAGACATTCTGTAATTTTATACTTGTTCTCATGGCATAGATTTATGAACAAAGACTACCTTGGATGTTAAATGGTGTTCTCTTCTGTTCATCTGGATTACAATCCAATTGTAGTTGTTTATGGACCATTCTTGGAATCTAGAAAAAGTCCAAATGCAACTCTGTAGCTAATACATAGGGCTAATGAAACTGAGAGATAGGTTAGGGTTTAAGCACTGGAGGATTTTGGTTAATAGCAAATATTAATTATAGTTTTGTTAACTGTTAAGAAAAATACAAGGTAAAACAAAACAAAAGCTACTTTTATATTTCCAGATGAATTTCAACTTGTACGTGGCATGGCACAAAATCAGAATGTTGCTTGTTGAGCTTTATTAATTGAATGATTTTAAGTAAGACATAGAGTCCATTCTTTTTTGGATAAAAGATAAACCTACTCACATGAAAAAGGTAACTTCAGAGTGGAGAAAACATTGAATGCCTGAATCTGGGTTTCATTTCATGTATAGCTCTGTTTCTCAACAAGGTGGAATCTGCCAAGGCTTCTGCATTTGTTGACACTGCTGTATTGAAGTCACCAGTGTCCTCGTGGGAGCCAAGCCCCAATGGTCTTTCCATCTGACTGCATCTCTCAGATGTGTTGGATGCTGCCAGCCATTCCCTTGAGTGTCTCTCCTGGCTTGGCTTCTGGGCAATGCATCTCTGCCACACTTGTTTTAGTCTGTCCTTGAATTTTCCCTTAATCTCTGTACTTGTCTTTGGGAGTTTTATGCTTTTAGCTTTTGTTCCAAAGGAAATATCTCCAGAGCCTTCACCTGTATTCCTAACCTCGCTCTGAGTTCTGATATCAGTGGCTTTCAAACTCTGTAAGCACTTGCTTATACACTTGAATATCATCATTAGCTTGGCATTCTGGACCCTTCAATCTGCCCTCAATTTACTAAATCTATCTGTACTACACTACGTAGTCTATCCTTAATAAATAGCACTTACTGGCTCCAGAACATTTCCAAACTGACCTTCATTTGTTTTATTCCTTCTTTATGAAATGCCTTGCCTGCAACCTTAACTACAGAGATTTTACCCATTCCTCAGAATATCAACTTCTGGCTCATGTTTTTAATCCCAGCACTTTGGGAGGTCAAGGCGGGAGGATCGATTGAGCCCAGGAGTTTGAGGCCAGCCTGGACAACATAGCAAGACCACACCTCTATGAAAAAAATAAATCAGCTAGCTGTGGTGATGCGTGCCTGTAGACCCATGTACTAGAGAGGCTAAGGCAGAAGAATTGCCTGAGCCCAGGAGATCGAGGCTGTGGTAAGCTGTGATCGTGCCACTGCACTCCAGTCAGGGCAACAGAGTGAGGCCCTGCCTCAGGATAAGGGGGTAGGGGGGAAGAGAATATTGACTTCTGTACTACTTCTAAAGTTTTCTACTGCCATTTATTTCGATGTAAACATTCCTGCCTGTGCTCCTATTTACGTGTGGTTTTAGTATGGCTTATACCAGCGGCAACTTGGCATTGTTGCACACCTGAGGAGAGTCAGCACATACCCTCTTGTTTCTTTCTCTTTACAAATGCCTTGGATACAGTCCTTCTCCAAAGTGTTGCAGTACATTGGCACATGGGAAGAAGAATGCTGTGGCCAGTGACATTAGACTTTCAGGTATTGAGAAAATTGTGAAATTGGGTTGTCAGGTTTCAAAGAGAAAAGGATTAGGTGGTGTTGCATAAGTAACAGATGCTTCTTGAGGTTTGCCCTGATGGATTGTTCCTGAAGTATAGAGTACAGTCAGTTACAACTTAGAATGTTGTATTAAGGGGCAGAACTCAAATCCTGACTTTTATTGATGAATGCCATTTAACTAAGGAGGACAGTGTCAGTGAAACTGAGGCAAAGGGAAGCCCGAATACATTGGAAAAATGCAAACACAGCTTGCCTTGTGCTTTGCTGATATTACATCTGAGGCACTGCGAAGTAATCAAAGATCCAAGATGATAAATGATGTGCTCTTTAAAACATTAAGGAGAACGATGTCAGGCTCTAAGGCCATGAGTCAGAAATGTATGGTTTTAACTCCCATATGTCGAAGGTTCTTCAGCCTAAATGTTTGTGTCGTGATGTTTGAGGACCATGGATGATGTATTGGCTTCAGGATAAAGTTGCTTGTTAGCGGGTCCAATGCTTGGGTGTAAAGGGTTCAAAGGTGATCGATCAGAAGACCGAACAAGAATATTGATGGGTAGGGTTTGTTTGGAGTTGAGCAGGTCTATGGCAGTGGAAGGTTATTGGACTTACCTTGGCTCTGTTTAGTATTCATATCGCCCTGAGAAATGGCCAATAAGGTGATAACTGAATATGAGCTGCCGAGACATTTCTCATGTTGGAACAAGAATGCCTGAGACTTTTTTTGACTGTTTGATTTTTACTAATCATTTTTAATTTCATCTTAAAAGTCTGGAAACAATATTGAAGTTTAAGACCATATCCTTGGCTTTCTCTGTGTAGTGTTTTTTTTTTTTTTTTTTAACTAAAACAAGTTTTTAAAAAAAAATCTGAATTGGGAATTCCCTTTGATTAAGCACCTAAATGTTATTTTAAACAACTCTGGAACATTCTTAATTCTTGCTATTACTATGCAGTTCCAAGTCTGATTGGACAGGGAGCCATGAAGGAGAAGTCAAGGAGATCTACTTAGTGGATTCATTTGCTTCCTGAACAGTTTATTACTTGTAGGACTTGCATTTATCTGTTTCTTCCTTAAAAACAAAACATTCCAAAGCTTCCCAGAACCCTTAGGTAATGACATTTTTCAAACATAACTTTTCTCATGTCCCCTTATGTCTATCAGCGACTTTACAAATCCTTTGAAGGAGCTAGTTGGGTTTTTCAAAGCAATATCTGCCTGGATTTTGCAAACGAGTGGCAGGAGAGAGTGTTTTCCTGAAGAGTACATTCTAGTTAATCAGTAGGGGCTTTTAAATCCTCCGTACTTTTCCACAGCCGAAGGGGTGCATACTTTTGGTGGAAATGAATAGGCGAAATTTAGCCATTCTGTTCTGGTAGCCTTGGTGGCTCAGAAACCTCTTGATTGCCGTTCCATAATCCCTGTCGTGACTGATGGGCCAGCTCTCCTGTCTGCTAAATGCAGAAATAGAGGGAGGAAATGTATGTTTTGGCTTCATGAAAATGTTCCTGATCGGACTGCATGTAGTAGTGGATACAGCTGAAGATGCCTGTGTCTGCCAGTTGTGAGGAATGTGTGCTGGGCTGTCTTCCTGTCTGCTGAAGCTGTGTGGTGCCCTTTAACGATGGGAAGGAGGACGTTATTAAATGTGCCGGACTTAGTGTTTTCACTTGTGAAAATCAGGGAGCAGAGGGCATGCAAACTTTGCCCAAAGGCTGGACATAGTTTGCATAGAAATGAGCTACGAGGAGCAACAATGGATTGGATTTGGGAGATGCAGTAGCAGGCACCTATCACCAAATAAAAGTGAGGACAGCCACAGGCCGTGGGTGAGCTGGGTTTACAGGGAAGAGGCTGCTTTCCAAGAGTTGTCTTCCATGAAGGGCTGCCTTAAAATGCTGGTGGGGGGTTCTCATTTGTTAAGCACTCTGAAGTGGATTGTGCTCACCTGAGAGAGAAGTCAATGTCATCTTCATTTTACGGAAAGGAAGGAACTGGGTCTCAGGGAAGTCTTATACATTGCCTAAGTGACAACAGGTGGCACTTAGCAGAGTCAAGATTTGAATAAGCGGTTCTACTTTTCTTCTCATGTGGTGGGAGAGCTGTCTGTATCTTTCAGGGCAGTAATAGGATTTCAAAGACTAGGCGACTTTTTCATATTAACATTGTTCCAATATGGTTTCTTCTTAGGCCCTAATTCATTGTCAGGGAGATAAAACCATCACCTTTATATCTGAGACATTTTTTTAAAAAAGTTTAAAAAATGATAGTGATAATTCAGGAAACATCCAACTTGTGTTCTTTCTGCAGAGATAGCTGCAATCTCCTGTAAAAAAATAAAAAATAAAAATAAAATCTAGATTAGCCTAAGTAACTGCCTCTTCTTGGCTCATGACAGTAGAAAGGCTGTGATCAACATACTCTTGTAAGGGGAAGTTGTTGAATGACATAGGATGTGGCACTGTCCTGTTAATCCTCATGGTTTTGTATATCTTAACATATTTGCACTCCTGGGTAACTACCCCTACCCTAAAAAGGGTCTTGACAGCTTCAAATTCTGATGTGGCTTATGTGTGTTACAGAGACAAAAAAGAAAGCTTGGTTTGGGCTAGACTTAAAAAACAAAACAAAACAAACAACAACAACAAAAAAAAACTTTCATCAGTTATTACCGAGTTTGACTCTGTTAGTTTTTGTTTTGAAGTAATTTATATTTTATGAAAGCACTTTAAAGACTCAAGAGTGCTTTGGTGGATAGTATACTCAGAAACACAAAAGGCAAAATTTCTTTTTTATTTTTAAGAAGAAATAATAATCATGAAAAAGATAATCAGACCCAGAACTGGGTTCCATTTTCTCCTGATCCGGTCTGGACACGGGAGCTGGGCCGGTGTGCCCAAGGAGGACTGCCGGTCCGGCTCGGCCTTGGCGGCGGCGCGCCCCGAGCTGCGCGTGTCGCTAGCGTCGCTGTCGCAGGAGCCCGGCCTGGGCAGCCACCACGCGTGCTCTGCCGGCGGGCGGGTGACGGCAGGAAGTCCTGCGGAAGTGGCGGCGCTCCCGGCCTCCCAGACCGGGTGCCCGCGCCCCTCTGCCCGCCCCCGATCCTCGGCCCGCGGCCCGCCCCCTCCTCCTCCCCCGGCCCCGGTGCCGGCGCCGCCGCTTTCCAGCGCCCGCCGTCCGCTTTTTCTGCCCGGCACGCCGGAGGCCCGCTGGGCGCTGCAATCCCAGCCGGCTGCTCTGCGGGCACCCACTGC
Source organism: Tarsius wallacei (assembly GCA_963574415.1). Classification (NCBI taxonomy): domain Eukaryota; kingdom Metazoa; phylum Chordata; class Mammalia; order Primates; family Tarsiidae; genus Tarsius; species Tarsius wallacei. The sequence goes on from CAUYQG010016932.1 coordinate 66,071, forward strand.
GCCCCTGCTCTGCTCCTCCCTGCTCTGCCTGCGCCCGCCTGGTGCTTGCCTTCCACACTCGCCGCTCTGCCTGCGTCCCTCCTGCCTTCTCCTCTGCTCCTCTCCGGGCAGCCCCTGGAAGCCCGCCTGGTGCCTCCGGTCTCCACTCCTTTTGCTCTGCCTGCTTGCTTGGACCCCCGCCCTCTCCCCTGCGCCTCCCTGCTTTTCCTGGGCCCGCCTGGTGCCTGCTGTCCCCACTCCCATTGCTCTGCGGGTGTGCCTGCACCCCCTGCCCTCTCCTGCGCCTCACCACCCTTCCTGTTCCCGCCTGGTGCCAGCTGCCCCCACTGGCTGCTCTGCCTGCATCGCCACCCCCCCCCGCCCCCCGCGCGCCTTTTCCCACTTCTAGCTGGGCTTCCTCTCTCCAGGAATTCGCTTTCCTCTTCCCTTTGCGTCCTCTTTGCTGCTGCCCCTTCTTCATTTGACTGGTTTTCTCTCCAGGTCCCAAAGTGGGTTTGTCCACAGTTGCTCGTCTACATCTTACTCTTCGCTTGTGATCATCTGCACACTGTAGAGGCCTGGGACGAATGCGGAGAGCTCACTCTGAAAGGACGTCTCTGGTCATCTAACAGTTAGAGTTTTTTAATAATTACATGTTGAAATTAAGTACTAATAGAAATACAGAAAATTAAAATGACGGATAGGTCATTAATGACCCAAAGAATGAGGCCAAGATGGGCAATGAGAAAAAACAGCCCCCAAATTGAGATAACTTCTTACAAGTACTATTTTTTTTTATGAGTTGAGATAACTAAAGTAGGAGCTTGCTAATTAAAAAAAGTGTTACTTGTCTTTAAATTGGTCCACTACTTTCTCATATATGGTTTTCAAGGAGATGCTTAAAGTAGTTGTGATATTTTGTAGGGTATTTACTGACACAACAGTCTTGACTCGATGGAAGTGTTGTGTATCACACATTCGCAATCAGAAACTATAAATAAAATAAGTGTAAGAAAGTCATATGTATCTAATCAAAATTTACCTTGTAATTTAATAGTTTTATAAGCATATGAAACCTCTTTGGAATAGCTGAGGCTTCTATATTCTTGGTATATTGGGAATTGAGGCCTTTATATTTTACTTAAGTTATGAATTTTAAGGCAGTTGCCGACATGGATTCCTTTCAAGGCTCCTCTTTCTCTACATTTTCAAGTTTATTTTTAAAATTAATTCCTGTCAAGGGCATACTTTTCACACCCTCTGTATTAATTTCCTTTTCTAGAAGTCCATATTAGTAAGGCCATATCACGAAACATCAGTATTTTTAGTAGAGATGTTCTGAAATCCTTACTATAAGAAGCATTTAGTGAGGGCTGAACTATGTTGATTCCTATAATTTGTATTCAACTGCCTCTAGGTAAAAACCTGGAAGATTCTGTGTGCCTAATATTAGGTAAAGAAAATAGTTGATATGTAACTGTATGTGAGGTGGCCCTTTTAACTTATAGATGGTAGGGCTTATATATTGATGCCTTTGTTAATTTTAAAACAAAACAAAACAAAAAGAATATTTAAAGCCTTTAAACTTGTAGCAGTTTCACTTCTAGTATTGCTTTCTGTAGTGAGAATTTTAAAGTTGATACTGTGAGTTGATATCATAAGATATAATACTAGAGGTGTAAAAACAAAAACAAAACAGTTGTCTCTTGACTATTTGAAATGAAATGTAATATGTTGGAAGAAAAGTCATAATTTTATGATAAAAATGTCAACAATACTAAACCAATTATTCATAAATTCTGTTCTGTCCTCAAACTTTTAATCTAAATAATTGCCTCATTAAAATAAAGATACTACAGTTTGGGCGATGGTTGCACTTGAAGCCCGGATTCACCACTACGCAATATAGCCGAGTAACAAAACTGCACTTGTAACCCTTACGTTTATACCAAGAAAAATTAAAATTAAAACAGAAGTACTGAAGGTGCAGCCCCAGAAACACTGGTTCTAATATACGAATAAAAAAGACTTGAGACCACCATCATTTTTCTCTCTGTTGGAGGAACCGCTCCTAGAGCATGGGACCTACTTATTATTATTTCCAGGGTAATAAATGTACACTTTTTTTACCTTTTTGTTTTGCTTTGCATTTTTCTATAGTTTGGGCACTTTGGCCTCTTTCCCAGCTTGTTTGTTCTCCAGATATGTACAGTGCAAACTAAAACAAAGAAGATTCATCCTTCCCAGTACTTTACCAGACATGAAAATAGGTTTATGTCCAGTTATGTTTTCCTTTCTGTGGTGTGACTTTGTCGAAATCAAGTCAGCTTTAAAATAAGTCTGTAACTTCTCTGAATCACAGTGTCCTCACTCATAGGCTGTGTGTAGTAGTACCTGGGCACAGGCTTTGGGGAAGAATCAGTTTAGATGAGATATGTAAAACAGGTTTGTGAAGATTGGTTATTATAAATAATAATAATGATTGCTCTGTTTCTAATCTTTGTAACTTCTGTATATCCTTAACGGCGAGAGTGTTCAAAATGTGTTTCTAAGACCTTATTTTATCTTTTAATTTTAAAAATTGTATTTTTGGTATATACATAATGGATCACACTGAGGATTCCAGCTGTAGAGAGGAGTGGCATCATATTGTTTCTGAAGACTAGGTTGGTGTCATCCCCTTGATAGAATATACACATTAAATTTATTAGTTATACTGTGTTTGACCTTTAGTGTTCCAGAGTGCTGAGTTCTAGGCCCCTCTGAATTATAAAAATTCTTGAAAGAAGTATTTTTGCATTACTTGTTCACATTGTATATCTTTGCCTTATTCTTTGGGTCTTCAGAGATCTATACCATCATTTTAATTTTTTTGTATCTGTGTTTGTACTTGATTTTAATATGTGACTTAAAAAATGACTTTTTGATAGTCAGAGATTTCTCTCATAGTAAGCTTTTTGCATTTAGTTTCATGAATTTTCTTCCTCTTCTCCAAAATGAATCTTAAAGAATTCCCCTTCAGAATTAATCACTGTCTTATTTGTCAGTAGGTTGTGGTAACTTTGTCTTAGTATCTCAGAGATAAGGTTTTGTGGTTCTTTCTAGATATTTTGGGACTTATTTTTTTAATATGTGAGATATATAACCCATGATTATAAACACTTTGTTAGTAAACATGATTTGTTAACACAGGTTTGATTTGTTAACATTTTTCCTGCATGAGAATAATGAATAGACGTTATGTGACTCCACAGCCACTGGAGAGGCAACTCTATGGCAGAGTGATTTTAATTTCTATAGCCACATACCAGACACTCTCAAGTTGAGCGTGTGTTTATACGTCTGGGCATATACACATATACACAAACATCTCCCCCTTTTATCATTCTTCACTTTTTTGCACTTTGCAGAAATTATTATTTTTTATAAACAAAGGTTTGCGACAACCCTATGCTGAGTAAGTTTATCAGCACCATTTCTTCAACAGCAGGTGTTTACTTGGTGTTTCTTTGTCACAGTTTTAGAATTCTCCTAATATTTCCAACCTTTTCACTGTTATTTTATCTGGTATGGTGATCTGTGATCTTTGATGTTACTATTGTAGTTGTTTTGGGAAGCCGCAAACCCTGCTCATATAAGACGGCACACTTAACCACCTTAACAAAATGTGTGTGTTCTGAGTGCTGCAGTGACTGGTCATTTCCTCATCTCTCCCTCTTTTCTGGTCTCCCCATTCTCTGAGACACAGTGATTTTGAAATTATTAATAATCTTACAGTGGTCTTTCACTGTTCAGATGAAGGGAAGAGTCACAGATCTCTCACTTTAAATCAAAAGCTACAAATGATTAAGCCTAGTGAGGAAGGCATGTGGAAAGCCAAGAGAGGCTGAAAGCTAGGCCTCTTGTGTCAAAAAGCTAGCCATTTGTGAGTGCAGAGGAAAAGTTCTTGAAAGAAATTAAAAATGCTACTCCAGTGAACACAAAAATGGTGAGAAAGTGAAACAGCCTTATTGCTGATATGGAGAAAATTTTAATGGTCTGGACAGAAGATGAAACCAATCACAGCAATCCCTTAAGCCAAAGCTTAATTCGGGGCAAGGCCCTAACTTTCTTCATTTCTGGGAAGGCTGAGAGAGGTGAGGAAGCTGAAGAAGAAGTGTTTGAAGCCAGCAGGGGTTGGTTTATGAAGTTTAAAGAAAGACGCCATCTCCATAACATGAAAGTACAAGGTGAAGTGGCAAGTGATGATGGAGAAGCTGCAGCAAGTTCCCCAGAAGATCTAGCTGAGATCATGGATGAAGATGGCAACCCTAAACAAAAGATTTTCAGTGTAAATGAAACAGCCTTCTATTGGAAAATGATGCCATCTAGGACTTTCATAGCTGGAAAGGAGAAGTCAATGCCTGGCCTCAAAGCTTCAGAGAACAGACCGACTCTCTTGTTAGGGGATAATGCCGCTGGTGACTTCAAATTGAATCCAGTGCTCATGTACTGTACTGAAAACCCAAGGCCCTCAATAATTAGGCCAAATCTACTCTGTGTGTTCTATTTTAAAGGAGCAGCACCTAGATGACAGCACATCTTCAATAGCATGGCTTATTGAATATTTGAAACCCATTGTTGAGACCTACTACTGGGAAAAAAATTTTCTTTCAAAGTGTTACTGCTCATTGACAGGTTACCCAGTCACTCAAGAGGTCTGATGGAGATGCACAAAGAGATGAATGCTGTGTTTATGCTTGCTAACACAACATTTATTCTGCAGCCTGTGGATCAAGGAGTAATTTTGATTTAAAAGTCTTTGTTTAAGAAATATATTTTGTAAGGCTGTGGCTGGCGTAGATGTTGATTCCTCTGATGGATCTGGACAAAGTAAGTTGAAAACGTTATGGAACATTTTCATCATTTTAGGTGCCATTATTTGTGATTAACAGATGCTAACAGGAATTAGGAAGACGTTGATTCCAACCCTCATGGATGACTCTGAGGGGTTCAAGACTTCAGTGGAGGAAGTAACTGTATATGTCATGGAAATACCAAGATAGCTTGAATTTGATGTGGAGTCTGAATGGGACTGTATTGCTGCAATCTCATGATAAAATTTGAACAGATAAGTTGTTACCAAAGGATGAGCAAAGAAAGTGGTCTCTTGAGATGGAATCTATTTATTCCTTGTGAAGCTGCTTGTCAACGTTGCTGAAGTAACAGGGATTTAGAATATTATATCAATTTAGTTAAAGCAGCAGCAGGGTTGGAGAGGACTGACTCCAATTTTGAAAGAAGTTCCACTGTGGGTAAAATACTATCAAGCAGCATTGAATGCTACAGAAAAGTCTCTGAGGAAAGGAAGACTTATTTGATGTGGGAAACTTCAATGTTGTCTTATTTTAAGAAATTACCACTGCCATCCCAACCTTAAACAACCACCACTCTGATCGGTTGGTTAGTAGCCATTAACATTGAGGTAAGACCTTCCACCATCAAAAAAATTATACATTGTCAGATGGTTGTTAGCATTTTTTAGTAATAAAGTATTTTTAAAACCACGGTATGTGCATTTTTTCGACATAATGCTACTGCTCACTTAGTGGTACTATAGCTTTATGTGTGCTGGGAAACCGAGAATTTGTGTGACTTGCTTTATTGTAATATTTTCATTATGGTGGCCAGGAACTGAAATTACATATCTCTGAGGTATGCCTGTATATTTTTTCTTTTCAAGAAGTAACCATGCTTTTAACATCAAAGATGATAAAATCGACACACTATGTCTATTTAAGAAATGTCAATGTAATTCACAGTTAATAATGGTTTTTCTAAGGTTAGGTACTCAAATCACTTTTTAAACAGTGACCTAAGAGTTGCCAATCATATTTTTTAGAAGAGATTATCATGAAACTTTTGGAATTATTTTTTATTTGATAGAAAAGATGTTCCTGTCTGAGAGTACTAATTCTAAATTTTGTTGGTAGGTGCTTTTATTGAATTGTACTTGGTGTACTAAATTCACAAACTCCATAACTAGGGGCTTGCAGGATGTGTTGATGAGATGGCTAAGATCTTTCTTTGTTGTTGTTGCTATATGAGTTTTCAAATAATGGAGGAAGTTCTAGAAATCATTCACAAATTTCCAAAATAAGACTTTCAGAGGTTCTGAGTGATACTGGTTTTCTGACAAGTTCTTTGTCATTTAGACACAGTTCCCTATTCTTTTTTATTTTGCTCAGAAGTAAATGAGTCAGTAGGTTATTGTGCATGTTTCTATTTCTGTTACATATATGATTATTATATACAGATATAATGTTTTTAATAAGTGCATGTATATTTTAAAAACAAAATATTTCCATATATTTTAGACCTTAGAAATTAGACCAAAAATGGAGTTTTCAACCCAGGATCATGGTGGTGGTTCTGTGCATATCTTCAGTAACTGGAGGCCATCTCTATATGCTGGCAATTTGATAATCCATTTTGAAATGCGTTTGTTGAGGTCATTGTAATTCCATGTGCTTCTAATGAAAGAAATGTGACGGCATAAGACCAAAAGAATGATCTGGGGTTGGTCCCTACAGAGACCCTGCTGTCCTCTTTGTACAATCTTTAACCTGGACTTCACTAGCATATTTGCTAAAACAGAGTTTTCCAAAATTTAAATGATGTCACATTTGAAAGCAATGCCAAGAAACAATGTGGCAGTTTCTAAATTCTGTGAAGCTAAAATCCCTGGTTACAAGAAAGAGTACATGTCACAGATGAGTAGTTAGTAATGACTTCAGTTTAGCAGGAAAAGAGCAATTCCCATATGCCGATTCTAGTCTCATAACAAAGAATGTTATAGAAAGATTGCACAGTATTTAACAAGCTGTGAGTTAATGTGACAGTGTCGGTGTATCTAGTTCCAGAAGGATAATCACTTTACCATATTTCTTCAAAAATATTTTAAGTTATATTACAAAACAGAAAGCTTGCTGCAGATGAATCCAGACTGTTCCCTAGTGTACCTCCCCACCCCCGAGTAAGGCAGTGAAATTGAGTTTAGTTAAACAATTGGGTTCTCCAAAATGCTTCTTCCTAACTACCTGGATAAATGAATAAGTCTCATCTTCCAACTCAGAACCTCAGAGGCTTACCTCCTATAAAAGGAAGAGTGGGTACCTCTCGAACCTTAAGTATCCAAAACTTAGTTTTCTGTCCACGAGTTGACTTCTCACCAAGAGCTGCTCTAGATTTGACCGTAGACAATCTCCTTCAACACTTTGGGGCACCTTAGGAGTGAAGAAAGTGGAGGAAATTTGTATTGTTTTTAGTCCTTTGTAACACAGACTGGAGACAGATGGTGGTGCCGTCACTTTGTTAGTTATTAACAATTTATTTTCAGGTCTTTCTCAGAGACCTGGTTTCTTATGCTTGTTCTTTTTATGGTTTCCACGCTCCTGTAAACTCTAACAAAGCTGGTACATATAACTTTGAACAGTAGACCTGACCGTGTCTCCTGGAATCTTAGAACTCCATGCTTGTCATTGCCATTGCAAAGGTTCTTAAAGGCAGACATGGGGAGGGATTGTGGAGTGGAGAATGGATATTACCTCCTTCAGTGATTTAGGAAAAAGAAATTCAAATACTCTGTTGTGGAAAAAAAGATAACCTTTTTCAAATTCAGAGAATATTGTTTTACCATTTCAATAACAAGTCTGTCTCTTTTTTTCCAGTTAACATTTGTAGTTGGATATTAGGAGAAACCTGACTCAGGTAGAGGTAGTTACATAAAATTAATCCATCACGAGAAATTTCTACAAAATGCCTTTTATAAAGAGTATTTTTTCTTTGAAAGAAATTATAAGGTTGATGATTAAATTATTTTCCAATCTTCTTATTGCTTAAGACATTCCCTGGAAACAGGCTATAGAATTAAGGAGCTCGGATACTGTAAAAGTATGAGTTACTTCTTTGTTTTATGTTACCACTAATGAGTACTGACTACCTTAAGAAATTATCGTCTCTAGGTGTGGTGGTTCATGCCTGTAATCCCAGCAACTCAGGAGGTTGAGGGGGAGGATCACCTGAGCCCAGGGATTCGAGGCTGCAGTGAGCTATGATCATGCCACTGCACAGCCTGGGTGACAGAGTGAGACCTCATCTGTAAATTAAAAAAAAGAAAGAAAGAAAGACAAAGAAAAAGAAGTTAAAGTTTTCCAGTTTGTCAAAAAGAGACTTGCCAGGTGTGGTGGCTCACTTCTGTAATCCCAACACTTTGGGAGGTGGAGGTTGACGGGAATTGTCTGTGCCTAAGTGTTCCAGACCAGCCTGGGCAACTTGGCAAGCCCTCGTCTCTACAATTAAAAGAAAAGAAAAAAAAGAAATTAGCTGGGCGTGATGGCGTGCACCTGTGGTTCCAGGTACTTGGAAGGCTGAGGCGAAAGGGTCTCCTGAGCCCAGTAGGTCGAGGCTGTGGTAGCCGTGAGCATATCACTGCACTTCTCCTGCCTGGACAACAGAGTGAGACTCTGGAGTGACATATGAAATAGAGTTTTACTGATTTATACTAAAAACTCTATTTCATATGTCACTCCAGAGTCTCACTGTGTATAGGGTGTTTAAGAAAAGCATTATAGTGTATAGGGTGTTTAAGAAAAGCATTGATTTAAATCATAAAAATCAGTGACTTTTAAAAACATGAAAACAAGAGAAATGTCATCAAACCTGCTTGTCTTTTGCCCAGAAATGTTTATCCACTTTTTTAAATAAATCATATAATGATTACATTTATTTTTGCAAAATAGTACTTCTTTCTCCCAATGGATGGTGCCATTTTCATTTAATACCTTCATTTAATATTTTTAGTGTGGGCTACCTGTTAGAAGCTTAGAGTCTAGTGAGGAAGAGTGGGGAAGTATAGCAACAATTATAATGCACTGACTTTTATAATCTATTCCAGCATATATTGTCGTATTCATTTAATTTACACTTTCTTCTCTTTTTTATTTCCATTAAAATTCACTGTATAAAATAAGCAAGTTGTGCATATTATTATAGGAATTAAGACAATACAAACGTGAGTAAACTCAAAGAAGAGAATAAAAACCTGGCCAAAATGTCTATTGGTTCTGGTTAATATGCTTGCATAATCCTTTGAACCTGTGTGCTTCCTGTGTGTATGTGTAACTGTGTGTTTCTTTCTTTTTCCTATCTAACCCTGGAAAAGAGGCAGATTTGCCGGAATTTTCTTTTGGAAGCACAAGGAGGTCTGTCTGCATCTTTTTTTTTTTTTTTGTGAGGGAGGCCCATTACCTCAAACTTGAAAACAATGTCAGATTTTTTTTTTTGGCCAAAAAGTGAGCGTTGGCTTGTGCCTGAAGGTAACTTTGTGACCTTAGCACACGTTCCCAAGTCAACATGTTTTATTCATTGTGCTTCTGTCTTGCTCTCTACTACAGAGTCTTAGGGTAATTGTTTTGGAATAGACACAAAAGAGTGCTAACCTCAGTGTAAGTACCTTAACTTTGCAGTGCTCCTACTTCAAAAACAAGTTCCATCTGGACGACGAACACTGGGAGTTAACAGGGAACTTCAATGTAAAATGGAATTTTAGATGAACTTTTAGTACCTAAATCTTAGGTCTGCCAAGTCCCCCTCTGTATAGATGTGACTTGAAATAGAGAGGTGTGTTGTGTTGAGACCTTTCTGGCCATTGTTTAAACTACTGATTTTTGTAATTTACTAGTAGAGGTCATTGAGTTTTTGAACAAACTCTGAGTGAGCTGCCAATGGGAAGATCTGGGCTCATTTTGGAAAGTCTACTTTTTTATGCTTTGAAGTTATTTTACAAAACTTGACAAAATGCTGCAGGTCTTTGAACTTAAGAATTAGAATGGATCAGAATAGACTGGGCTAGAATAAAACATTAAGGACAGTCAGGAAGCCAATGGAAACAAACAGATGAGTGTCAACCAACTAAGTCGGTTGATTAATGCTACTTTTGTCTTTTCAGTAAGTTTCACTAAATGTCAGTAAGTTCACTCAACAAATATTTTTTAAGCAGCACCTACTCATTTACAGGTACTGTATTAAGGCATTAGAATATCATTAGGGGTGACAACAGGAGAAAGCTATTCAGGTAGGAGTAGAAGTAAGGAAACAGATAAATAACATATTGATAACCATAACTCCAACATAACAAAACAAGGATTATTCTGACTCCTAAATGCCCAAATTATCCAGTATCATTATCTCACAAATGAATATCAGCCACCCTATCTTTTCATCTAAACCTGCAAGATGTCTTTGAGGTTTTTAAATTCTCTTCATTTTATGATCAGAGTCGAAAGTTTGTTTTTGAAATGCATAGCAGGTCTTCATTTTCCTTTTTTTCCTTCTAAAGCCTACATGTAACACCATATCTTGTTTAGTTTTTCCAACCTCTTCTTTTCAGAAACTTCACGTGGCATCCTATTTTCTACAAGTGGTCCAGTCTTGTCAACTAGGATTCCAGATTCTGTCTTATCAACCCTTGCAACCACATCTTCCATGTGAACCCATTTCGTTTCTGTTTTTATTTTAGATTTAAGATACACAGGCTTGTTAGTTACATGGGCATATTGTGTAGTTGTGGGCATCGGGTCTCAGGTGGCCCATTCCCTGGATAGTGAACATTGTACCCAATAGACAATTTCTGAACCCTAATCCACCTTCCCACCTCTTCCTTTATGGGTGTCCCCAGTGTCTATTATTTCCTTCTTTGTGTCGATTTAGCTCCGCCATATGTGTGAGAACATGTGGTGTTTGGTTTTCTGTTTTTGAGTCAGTTCGCCTGGGATGATGATCTCCAGCTCCATCCATGTTACTGCAAAGGGGAGGATTTCATTTTTTTTAATGGTTGCATAGTATTCCACGATGTATATATGCCATATTTTCTTTATCCAGTAAATTGTTGCTGGGCACTTGGATTGATTCCATGATTGTGTTATTGTGATTAGTGCTGTGGTGAACTTACAAGTATACGTATCTTTTTATGTATTGATTTCTTGTTTTAAGCCTAAATTCTTCCCTGTTTTACGGCATATGCAAGTATTGTCAGCAATCTTTTGTTTCTCTTTTTCCTGTCTGCTGGAATGCCCTTTCTCTCCCAGGTGGCTGTGTAATTCTTATTTCTCCCTCAGCGATATCTTCATTCTCATCTCTGTTGAATGTTTCCACTGCTGTTGACCACAGTGGTTACTTTATTATGAATGAAGGAAATATAGAAATAATAACAATTATAGCAAGAATAGCAAGCATTTAATACTTACTGTTTGCTTTCAAAGGAATGCACTGCTCATTTTGATGCTAAATCATATCTCGTCCTGTGTTGTCACTGAGATATTTAACGTGAACCTTGTTTCTTTGACAAAGGTAGCTAGCTTCTAAGAAAGCAATAATTTTCCCTTAGAATTTAAACATATTGTGTGTCCAGTAAGTTCATAATGTATGAATGAATTAACTGATTGGAAATTTAAGAAGTATGACATGCCGTTGCTCATAAGTAGAATTTGTATATAACATTTGATGTTGCTTTGGTACTTTATTTTCCAATCTGATGGACAAGTGTGGTTTTAAAAAAATTATTAGTACCTCTGAATTCCTGGCACAGTATACAGGTACTTTTTTGGGAATTATATATATCAACTTGGGTTCATAGCAAAAATATTAAGCTTTTAGGAAAAGCTCAACTAAAAATAAATTATACTTATGTCATATGCATTGATATATACATATATAGAATATAATCATTATATTTTCAGGGATAGATTTGATTCTTTGTGATTAAAAAACTACAGCAATATTGGCACTATCTCATCATACAGTAAAACAATTACATCAAAATCGGAAGCAGCATTTTAAATTTTAAATTATCTTTTAATTTCAATGATTTTCACTTGACATAATTTTATAGAAAAACTACCCATAAACCAGTAGTAGTAAACAATTTACATGAGAACCTTATTCCAAATTTTGTGAATATATGTGATAAGTGAATGTGTGATATTTTCAAGAAAATAAGAATTTTCCAAAGAATTTATGTTTTAATCATTTATCACATAGAATTGAAAGTTTTAACAAAATGCCACTGGAATTGATAATACCACTGAAGCTCTTTTAGTTCCTCAAAGAAGCCACATTCTCTATTGATCTGCGTGTTTCAATCTACTGTTTCTTCTGTCTGACTCACTTAGTCCTGCCTCTTCACCTGACCAGTTTCTGCTATTCTTGTATCCTTCTTTCTTTCCCAGAACCCTTTTTGCTATACCAAATCAAGATTGGGCACTACTTTTCCCTGTTCTTTTTCTTTTCTTCAGCTAGACTGTAAGCTCACTGAGGGTAGGCTTCTTGTCTACCTTGTTCACAGTTGTGTCCTCCACTTCTCACTTAATGCCTGACACATAGTTGACTTCCCCAGAACTGTGTTGAATGAATAAATGTGATGTTAATTTAGTTTTGATTGTGAGCATCAGGTATCATAGCATTTGGTCAGTTTTGTGATATTAGCATAAAAATTGGATTTAATGCTAAATAGGTAATGATGCCAGCAAATGCACTTGACCTGGGTTTCTGGGGGAAAAAATCCTGATATCAGCTTGTTTGGGTAATCATTTGCAAATTTTTCATGAATGTGAAGTAATGGATGCACAAATGGATAAACTAGGGGGCGTTTTGACATAATTTTATTCTAAGTTAAAGTTATTGAATCAAAGACTAAAGCAGTCCTCTCTCTAGCAGTATTCCTGAACATCAGGAAATATTCTTGAACGGTGCTTTTCTTCAACTTATTAGCACTATTCAAAGCATTTCATGTGATTCCCCCCCCCCCCCCCACTTATACACTGGACTATGGGTATCACCTACCTGGGTCCACCTATTCTTTTAACTCATTTGGACTCTACTGATGAGATTTATGAACTAGAATTTCACTTTCATTTCAAGAAACCAGGCTAGGACACTTTTCTTTCTTTTTCCTTTTTAAAATTTTTTCTTTCATGTTTTTTTTTTTTTCAGAAAACAGTGAACACTTAACAGACTACAATTTTATTTCTTAATAACTGCCATAATGTCTCACATTTAATATAACTCGGTCTATCTCATCATTAAAACAAGACATTCTTAATGTTTTAACAAGATTAAAAGCACTGTATGGTGCCCTTGTGATGTAGTAACTCTTTCATGAAATCTTTTCAATATGGTATTTTATTTTCTAAATAGCATCCTGGTGTGTAGAATCAATAAACAAGGCATCATTTGCAAGTGTGAAGATGGCAATAATATTACCAGAGACCGTTACTGTTTGTTCATGAGAACTCTATGATAATTTGCTTTTGAAATAATCAGTTAAAACTGTTATTGTGTAAGGTCTTATAAAAAGCTCCAAAGAATAATGGGAGTGGCCAAATAAATTATGTTTATAGAGTGCCACTCTTTCCTAGGCATTGTGTCGCTCCTTTCACAAACATCGTTTTCTATCCATGTGTAAGCTTATATCCCAAAGTCACCGGTTAAATGTATAGCATATCATTAATGCTTTGACTTCTAGAACCTATAAAGTGTTAGTTGATGAATCAACTAATTCTTATTCTGCTTAACCCCAAAGTTCTCAAGCTTGTTTAGATGATTGTATTCTTGGACTTTATGGTTCTCTTTGAGGAAATTCATGGAGGCATGTTAAATCATCATATCACACAAATCTGAAGTAAATTCTGTATGTTGAAATGTGATTGCATCATATGTCTGCATGTACCTACAAAACAAAAACTAACGGCCACATGGGATTGTTTTGAAGAATATTATTTTCAAATTTTCCTGGTAACATTTGTGTGCTGCCTGTTCATACTTATTTTTTTTCTTTTTGGTCAGTTACTAGTACACATTAGAAAACATCTGATAATACAAATCTAGGCCTTAAGAAAATATTAAACAGGTAGATAATTTAAAATAGATAGAATTTTACCTATTATCTTTTTTATGCAAAATGAAACAAACAATTTTCATTACTCTATTTGTAGAGATAGAATATCTTGGTCTACCATATTACATAGATTCACAGCAACTACCTTAGATGAAGGCAGACTATGACACACATCATTTAAACAGCATTTATTCAGCCTTATAAAAATGTTCAGTATTTAGATGCATGAATTCTCCAAAAAAGCCACAGTACCGCTTTACTATTTTTCATCTGCTGTCTTGAGTCTTCTAAGGTAAGTAGGTTACTTTAACCCCTTTTCAGTTCCAGTTTTCTCATTTGTAAAATGGGATTAATAGATAACTTGCAGGCATTTGGTGAAGACTAAATGGGGAAATTATGTGGACTAGTAAGCAAAGGGCTGGTGCACCATAGTTACTGAGCAAGAATCAGTTCTCTTCCATCTTTACTTAGCTTGTCTCTGTGGTATGATTAAGGTAGTGCTTCCTCGAGAAACATCTAAGAACTACAGACGTGAGTCTGTGCTTTGCCTCTTCCTCCACCATCACCGACAGATTCCAGACAGAGCTCCCTCTCTCCTGTTTCCTGATCTCTGATTGTCTTCTCCTCTATTAGGTTGTCCATTGCTTTTTGCACTCATTTTTGTCCCTCCTCTCTGTTTTCAAACCCTTTAACCTTTCAAATTCCTTTTGTCTAGAACTCTTTATTTTCTTCTCTCTTCTCTTGCCTTTTTTTTTTTTTTAACCACCCTTTTGCCTGCTTTGACCCATCCTGGCATTTTCTGTCTTGCAATTTAGCCTGAGGAGCCAATGACCCATTCCAACCCATTGGACTGCTTGGTTTTCTCAACAGGATATAGAGACTGCAGATTTCTTCTCAATATGTTACTCCATGCTTTCTGCAGAGAAGCTGTGGTTTCACTATACACACATACACATGTGCGCACATGCATGCACACATACACTAGCTGAAAAGTGCACCAATCTTAAGTCTGTAGGTCCATGAATTATTATAAAATAAATACACTGGCATAACTATCGCTCATGTCAAGAAATACAATCTTGCCTGTATTCTAGGTCCTTTGTGTCCCCCTCCTTTTCTGTTTTCCTCCTCCAGAAATAAATCACACTCCTGACTGCTAATACTTTAGATCGGTTTTACTTGTTTTGAACTTTACATGCATTCTTTTGTGTCTGGCCTCTCACATTCAGCATCATGTGTATGAGATTCATTCATGTTGTATGTACTTTGTTCATTCATATTATAGTATAATATTTTGTTGTATGAACAATTATTCCATTGTATAGATATATGCCACAATGTAAAAAAAAAAAAATCTATTCTACTACTGATACAGATTTAGCTTGTTTCCAGTTTGGGCGGTTCAGATAATGATGCTATGAGCATTGGGGGTATGTGTATGTTTTAAAATTAAACTGCTGGTTTTGTATCCTTCCAGATGTTTTAAGTTGCTTGGAGTCTGATCCAGATGTTCGAGGCTTTTCTGTGTTCTTTTATGTTCCAGGCTATTCTTTTAAATAGTACTTTTATTTATTTTTATATTATATGTTGCTTGTGCAGAATATTTTGAATTTTGGAATGTTAAAGAACGTGTAGTGAGAAATCTCTAAATAAAATGTGTATGTATATAAATACATATGTTTATAATAAATATATAATTAATAAGCATTAATTACTATATCATATTCATGTATAGAACACAAACAATTATGCAGATATAAAAACTTATAAAAATTCATTTCACTGGCCACAGTACCATTTTTGCTAATGTTTTTAGTGGACTTTCTTCTAACTATATAATTAGTTCACATATAAAGTCATATGGATATTTATAGAACCCAAATCAAACCAGCATGGTTGTGATTCACAGTCTTAAAAACATCAATTTTATATTTTTTTTATTTCTCATTACTTATGTATTTCTTGCTCTGTGCTTATGGATCCAGATCGATATGATATCTGATATCTATGATGTCTAGAGCTATGATACTTGATTCTTTTTTCAGCCTAAAGAAAGATTAAGTTGATGTCTTGATTTCCTATATGTTTTGATTTGGTTTTTTTATTATGTTGATGAGACAATATTAGCATTATTCTAACCTTTGTTCTCCCAAGTCTATTTAATCAAGAGAATCAGGCTTTCCTTGAAGAAATAAGCAATGTTCAGAAATTTCTAAGTGTGTTAACACTAACATCCATCCAATAAAAACTTTTTTGAGTGCCCATACTATTTTAGGTTTGAATCTGGGTAGGGCCATATTAGCATAATCTGGCTTTTAAAAAACTTGCGTGCCTCTTGTGCCGATATGATACCTTATTTCTTGACAGTAATCACCATCCACCATCACAGTTGCCAATGTTGATGATAGAAATGTGTTTTAGCCTTAAATGTGTTGCCTCTGGAAAAAGTTAGGGAATCACTGGTGTTATGTAGGTATATACATCTATTGAATTCTTTATATCAATATGTTGATTAATATCACACATATGAATGGACATATATTAATATTTTGAATTAACAATATTAATAATAATGCTTTTGGGTTTGGAGGACTTATAGCCTCGTAGGGTAACATAAAACACATACCCATAATTGCACTATTGTGTGGCAAAGTACCTTAAAAGGAGATATGTACAACGTGCCATTTAATAGTGAAGAGGTCTCACTTTTGCTTGAGAAAACTATAGAGGGTTTTGTAGAATTTAATCCAGTTTAGAGACTTGTACACTTCAGTAATCTTAGTGATGCGCTAGGCATTATGAGGCAAATCCAAAAGCTAGGATAACCTAGTAGTCTGTGAGAATGTTGAGAAGATTGTGTGTTCATTTGACATAACTATAGAGCCGGGTCAGTATGTTTGATAGCAGTCTTTGTAAAATGGTGTCGTGTAGATTATGTTCTCTTGTAAGTTTCTCAAAATGTTATCACTATGATGCATTCCTGAACTGTTATTTATGAAACACTAGAGACTTTATGAATAATGGGAAACCAAGTGGTCTAGCTTGACTTTAGACTCTTTCAGATCCAGCTTGCCTGTGTGTTAGGTCTATGCCTAGGCAAGTGACTTAACTTCTCCATGTCTTAGTTACATAATCTGTAAAACATGGGTGATAATAGTACTTAACTCAAAGGATTGTTCATCAAAATTAAAATCAAAGGAGACAGTGCACTCTTGGCACAATGCCAGGCTCATTGCTACCTATAGTATGGTAGATTAAAAAAAAGGTTAGCCGGGCTCGGTGGCTCAGCCTGTAATCCCGCGTCTTTGGGAGGCTGAGGTGAGTGGATTGCCTGAGCCCGCGGGTTCGAGACCCGCCTGGGCAAGCGAGACCTCATCTCTACAATAAACCAAAAAATTAGCCGGGCATGGTAGCGCGCGCCTGTAGTTCCAGCTACTTGGAAGGCTGAGGCGGAAGGATCACCGGAGCCCAGCAGGTCGAGGCTGCGGTGGCCGGGAGCAGCCACTGCACTCCATTCTGGGCAACCGAGTGAGACTCCAACCAAAAAAAAAAAAAAAAAAAAAAAAAAAAAGGTTAGATTAGACTAGATATCCACATTGAAGACTGTAGACCTTAAGAAAAAATTTAGTTCCGACTTTTGGCTTCTTTCAACATTTAATCAGATTTTGAAAGAATTATTTGTAAAATACCT